>JABUQX010036105.1:5000-10000 GCA_015478945.1 Trachelipus rathkii | reverse complement strand
GAGAGAGGAGAGAGAGAGGAGAAGAGAGAGAGAGAGACGAAGAGAGAGAGAGAGAGAGAAGAGAGAGAGAGAGAGAGGAGAAGAGAGAGAGAAAAGAGAAAGCAGAAAGCAGAAGGAGAAAGACCAGATAAACCGGAGAGTACGAGAAAGAGAAAGAGGGAAAAGAGAAAGAGAGAGAGAGAGAGAGAGAGAGAGAGGAGAGAGAGAGAGAGAGAGAGAGAGGAGAGAGAGAGTGAGAGAAGAGAGAGAGAGAGAGAGAGAGAAGAAAATTAAACTAATAATTCTGTAGGAATTTGGAATTTAAAATCAAATTGCTAGTTTCTTTAGAAAACGTTTAGCAAGAATCATTTCTCCAATTCAGTTACAACAGAAAAATGGAGGCAGGTTTTTCTATTCCATTGAGGATGTTAAAACTTGTTTGAAGTGCCTGTGAATAGTTTGAGGCCGATCAGCTTAAAACACATTGGGTTCCCAATCTGAAAGACTTACTAATCTTTAACTCAAAGGATGACGAGAAACTCCAATCTTTTTGTTCTTCCAGAGCGTTCTTGTGCCAAAACCCAAAAAACCTCCATTCAATATACAAAGCGTCATGCCTCTACAAACTTGAAGCGCATGTTAAAGGGACCCCAAAGCACAAGTCATACAGTTTTTTGAATGATCTCTTCCTGTGAAAACACAGGCATTCTTCTTATTAGCAGTAGCAAAGCCAGTCGTCTGGAGAATGTCCATCTTTTGTGGACACATGGACTGTAGACAATTTGCTTGAAATAAGTTGCTACTGTCGTCATGAGTTCAAAAAAATAGATCGAGTTCAAAGGTCTCTTGTACTGCAGTCTCCTCTGACAGACGCAGATTACTAGTAGCATCACGGGAAAAGTTGGCGCTCCTGTAAGACAGGAGTGACAGCTGAAGCAAGTATTCCACCCAGGCTGTGGCCCATTCATCTGTGATTAATATAATTATTGTTCTTACTCAGCATGGTAAAGGGCAAGAGATCGAATTGGGAGGCAGTCCTGAGGGAGGGAGATCATCGAGGAGGGCAGCAGAACCACCAGAAATGATGGAGATTTCTTTTTCAGAAGCATCACTCAGTCCCAGGAAAGTAGAAATCGCAGATCAATGAACTTAATGGCACATAATTTAGTGAAGACCTAACTGAAGGTGGGTCGAAGAAAATTCTGGCTGATGCCATATTCTTGACCTGTTCATCAAATACAACACAGCCAATCCACCTAGTGGTACTGTTGAGCGCCTGCTCTGTACTGAAAAAAAAAAAAAAATTGAAAGCCAAGATAGCCACCCTGTCACATGTCAACTTTGAGAACCTGATGTTTAATTTACGTAGGACAACAATCATAACGTCGAAGTGATAGAGGAGAAGAAGACCAGGCAGAGACAATGCATTAATTAGATTAGCTAAATAGGTTTTCTTCTGCATTTTTATTTTTTAATATTTTTGATACTTTTAATACCATTTTAGCTCTATAAATAAACTAGGAGTTGAGACTCGACTCTAATTCATCAAAACTTACCGTACCAACGTCTTCAAACACGATTCTGATTCCGTAGCTCTGTAAAATTACTAATGCAGAACTGAACTCATTATATGGTAGGGTAGCATGAAGAGATTCATCAATAAATACAGAGCAAGAAGTTCGACGGGTAAGGAAATTTTTTAAATTCTACCCATAGTATACCGTTAAGATAGGAATATCAATAAGAGAATAGTAAAAAAAAGATAGCTAATCCTTAATAACCAAAAAGTAATCAAGCTGGTGTTTACAGGGGAACGAGTACAGGCCACTACCTTTTAAAATTATCTTCCTATATTCAAGAAAGGAAACCCAGAGCTCTGAAGAATATATCAGATATATTTTTTTTAATAATTTTAACTCCGGAAAATAGTATTTCTCATAATGAAGGCATACAAAACTAATTTTCAGAAAAAAAAAATCTCAATTAAAAATAAAACAATGACTAAAATTTAAAATCAATAGACAAAATTTTACACGCCTCGAAAACCAAAAAATAGGAATAATAATAAAGGGCTTTCCAATTCAAAGAAAAATCTAAAAATTTAATTATAAAAAATATGATCGAATATACGTTGTAAAAACCACAAACAGTTTCAATTTTGAAACCTTACACAATCTGAAGCTATTTTCCATTTATCGTCCTGTGCTGTAATCACAAAACTTTGTTGAAATGGATATTTTTTATTTGTCAATGTAATGAATCCTGATGTTGTTATCAATATGGTTTTATCTAATACAGCCCCATCTGTAATATATATATATATATATATATAATATATATATATTTATATATATAATATCAACAAAATTAAAATAAAATAATATATATTATAGTATTATATAATATATATATATATATTATATTATATATATATATAATTATATATAAATATATATATATATTATATATATATATTGTGTCATGTAGGCACACTACCTCACACAAGAAGCGACCACACTGATATATATATATATATATATATATATATATATATTATATATATATATATATATATATATATAATATATATATATATATATATATATTATATATATATATATATTATATTATATATATAAAAATATATATATATATATATATATATATCCCATATCCCCAGATTGGGGGTGAGGTGCGTAGCATACACTGGAACAGAAAAGTAGTAGAAGAACATGGCTCAAGTCGAAAAGAAAGCCCCCCCCCCCAAGTCCCCAAGTGAGAATTCTCACAGTCAGAACGTCTGACCTTGAGGTTTCACGAAGACTCGACGGACCCTCACTGGGGTATCTCGTCAATTGAAGTTCATCATCACCCTGCCCAAATGGCCCACAACCAGACCCCCTCACAAAACCCCTCCATTCACTCGTGTTATATAAGTTCGGGTGGGGGCTTGGATGTAGAGGAAGTTGATAAGAAGGAAGTGTGTAGAATTAAGAGTGAGAAGTTAAGGTAATATGGATAAGTATTTAAGATCGCTTGCAAATACATCAGTTGAATGTGAACAAGATGAAACTGAGCGAATCTGGACGCAAATGAAGGAAGTATTTGTTAGTAGCGCAAGAGAAGTATGGGATGTGCTAAAGAAGGAAGTAATAAAATCTTCATAATATTGGCAGTAATAAAGAGATGAATGTGCATAGAGATTGATGGTGCAAGAAGGAATAGGTATTTTGGGGGTGAGGTAATTAGTAAGGAGTAGGTAATGGGTAGAGTGAGAAAGTTGAAGAATCGTAAATCTGCAGGTAGATGAAATTACTGGTGAAATGATCAAGAACGCGAGGCGATGATGGTGATTGAGTGGATTTGGAAGTTGTGTAACAAAGCGTTTATGGTGGGTATAATTCCGATAGATTAGAGAAGAGAAGTAATAGTACCCTTGTATAAGGGTAAGGGAGATAAGGGGAACTGTAGGAATTATTGAGTAATTAGTTTATCGAGTGTTGTAGGAACAAGATATATATATATATATATATATATAATATATATTATATATATATATATTATATATATATATATATATAATATATATATATATATATAATTATATATAATAATATATATATTATATATATATATATATCATATAATATATATATATATAATATATATATATATATATATATTATATTAACAGTATTAACAGTAATGATGAAGAGGGTGATAGTGAATGTGTGTGGGTTTGATGGTGCCAAAAGGAATAGGTATTTTGGGCATGAGGTTATTAGTAAGGCAGGAGGTAATGAGGTAGAGTGAAAAAGTTGAAGAATGGTAAATCTGCTAGGTATAGATGAAATTACTGGTGAAATGATTCAAGAACGGAGGCGAGATTGTGATTGATTGAAATTTGGAAGCTGTGTAATAAAGCGTTTATAGGGGGCATATTTCCAAGGGATTGGAGGAGAGCGGAAATAGACCCTGTTATATAAGGGTAAGGAGAAAAGGGGAACTGTAGAAATATATAGGGGAATAAAGTTTATTGAGTATTGTAGGAAGGATATATGCTGGTATTTTGGTCGAAAGGAGTGCGTCGAGTGACTTTGAAGGACTGATTGGTGAAAGAACAAGTGCGTTAGGAGTGGTAGAGGATGTGAGGATCATCAAATCTTTACATTGAAAACAAATGATTGAGAAAATGAGGGAGAAGAAGAATAAATTGGATTTAGGTTTTATGATTTGCAACAGGCGTATAATAGAGTTAATAGGAAGGTTTATGGCAGGTGTTAGTGATTATTATGGTGTTGGTTGGTAGGCTTCTGAAATGAATCAAAAGTATGTATGACGATAGTGAAGCGTGGTAAGAATAAATGGTGTCAACGGTGATTGGTTTAGGATATTAATAGCGGAGTAAGACCGGGTTGTGTTATGTCTCTTGGTTATTCAATTTGTATGAGGATGGGGTTATGAAAAGAATTCGAGGTGGCGATGGCAGGAAATGGTGTTAGAATGGTGGAGAATGAGAGATGAGTGGAGGGTGCCATACCTACTATATGCGGATGATTGGTCTGTGTGGCGAATCTGAAAGAAATTTGGAAGGATTGGTAGAGAGATTTGCAGGGTGTGTAAAAGGAGGGCTTGAAATAAACGTGGATAAGAGTAAGATTGGGTGTGAGTGAGGACACTCCTCAGTGTGAAGTTATTTTTTAGATGGTGAGCAGCTGAACAAGTGTTGTCTGTTTAAATATTTAGGGTATATGTTGGATGAGAAGGAACGGACGATGCAGAGTGTAGTAGGAAAAGTTGTTGTATGGCAGGAAGGTGGCTGGTGCAATTAAAATCGTTGTGAATGTAAAGGACTTAGTCTTGAATGTGCTAGGGTCTTACACTGAGGGTATGTTGTTACCTGTGTTATTGTTATGTAGGTGAGACTATGGTCTGGAATAAGAAGTATAGATCTAAAGTTCAATGTGTTCAGATGGACAATCTTAGGGGTTGTTAGGTATGAGAAGAATTTATAAAATGAG
>JABUQX010036104.1:40000-44966 GCA_015478945.1 Trachelipus rathkii | reverse complement strand
AAAGAGAGAGATTGTAAACTTTTGAGGCGTGCATCCCCTGCCTTGAATAGAGTTTGCCGTGAGTGGTGGTGGACAACATGTAAATATATTATTATATATATAATGATATATATATAGGTATATTATATATATATATATATATATATATAATATCATAGTATTATATTATATTATATATATATATATATATAAGTATATATAGTATATATAGTATTATGTTTTTTTTTTTTTTGCTGTCGTTGTCTGCCGCGTTCTAGCCACTAGGGCGCCTACATTCTGCCGCCCTAGATTTGCCTAGTTTGCCTAGTGGTTAAGAGGGCTCTGCCTCATCTGTAACCTTTAATTAATTATAATTAATTACTATTAACTAGGCAATATCTAAATCAATTCTGTGTAAAACCCATATATATAATATATATATATATATATATATATATATATATTATATAATATATATTATATATATATATATATATATTATTATATATATATATTATATTATATGGGTTACCAGAATTGCATTAATATATTATATATATAGTATATTATATATATTAATATATATATCTTTAATATATATATATGTATATATATAATATATATATATATAGTATATATATATAATTTATAGTTTTATATATATATATATATATATATATATATATATATATATATTTTATATTATATTTAATTATATATATATTATATAGTAATATTAAGTGTATATATATATATATAATTATATATAATTATATATATGTATATATAATATATATATATCTATGTATATATATATACGTATAATTATATATTATATTATTTTTATATTATTATAATTATATTTATATTTATATTATATATATATATATATATTATAGTTTGAAACGCTCGTGTTTTTGAGGTTGCTTTCGTGTGGTTGGGATCCGCTTTCCCATGTGGTTAGTTTTATAATCGAGGATGTTTTAAAATTTTATTTTAGTTGTGCGCGACTATTTTAAATTTAAGACTTATTATTCCCTAGTGTATTTTTAGTTGTTAGTTATGCTTACCTATATGCTTTTTAACGTAATATCATATTTATGATAATTAATAAATGAAGCATTTTTGCTGCGAAAATTTTACCTTCTTGGAACTTTAAACTAAGTTTGGTTTTTATTTTTTTTTTTTTTGCTTTTTTCTTTTTATAGAGTTAATATTATATGATGATTTTTGGTTTATTTACCCTTTTTATAAATATAAGGTTTTAAATTTAAATTTTACGGTTTTAATGCAGGTTTTTCATTACGTTTGGGGTACTTTTAAATTTAGCTTTTGTTTTAGTTCTTTTGTTTAAGTTATTTTGTTTTTCTGCGTGTGTGTAGGGTGTGTGTTGTAGATTTAAATGTGTTTTAGTTTAGTGTGTAGATTTTGTGTGCCTTAACTCTGAAAGATTTTTAATAAATTTTCTGTAATATTGAAGTTCTATTTTCTTTTATCCTATCTTAAATTTAGGTTAGCGTTAACAAACAATTTTATCCTGATTTCCCTTTTTTTTTACTGTTTGTTTAGTCATGTTCTGTTTTTTGTCCGTTTGTTTTGTTTTTGCTCTGGCTGTGTACTGTGCGTGTATGATGGCCAAATTTGCACGGGCGGCGGACTTTTATCGAATTTATCAACATCCGCGCCTTAAACTCTAACTTTGCCTCTGTGGATATCACCTTCTATCTAACCCTACTTCTTGCTCTTGTCTGAGCCTCAGATGGCTAAGAATTCATCCTCTACATTTAGTATCCAACTACAACTTATTTAATAATGTTCGTCTGAAAGGGTGGAAGTAATGTGCCTAATGTAACCAGCATAAACACTCCTTCATTAACCTCATCGAGAATCTCGAATCCCTAACTCGATGTTCTATGGCTTAAAATCTTTCTTCCTGCTACTACAATAATCTTTGTGCTTCTGCTACTGTTATCTCCTAACAGAAGATTTTCAAAAGACTTTTTTGAATATCTTAATCTTCTGCACGAGACTGTTATCTCTTCTCATCCAAATACTGGGTCCTCTATTTGGGGATTTCAATGTACAAGCTACAACTGAATGGTTGGGGTCTTCTCATACTGATTTAGGTGGGGAGGTGGCCGAATCATTCAGCATTCTCAACGATCTGGAGCAACCAATTAAAGAACCCACACACATTCCGGATGTCCAACAATTCTTGAACATTGAGCTATGTTTCACGCACTATCCTTTTTCTTTATAAATACACGCATTTCGTCCAATCGTAAATCGCTGACCTACAACTTATATCTCTTAATTTTAATACTCTTCTTCACAGCTTCATCCTGCCCCACGCGTTTTTTTTCTGGCACTTTTGATCGGCCGATTGGGGGGGCTTGCGTTGCTTCTACGCTAACTATAACTGGAATGACTGTTTTGTCTCTGGTGACGCTTTGACTTCTGCCGATAAGGTGGTAGAGCTGAATCGTTGATGGATGAGCAGGTTCATTCCATTTCTACTAAATCTTTCTTCTCCTCATAATCCATGGTTGGATCGTGCTTGTTCTCTGGCATTCAGGCTAGAGACAGTGCGTATGGGGTGGAAAAATTTCGTTCTCGCTATCACTTTGCTAAATTTTTCATCTGCTAGAGATCCGTTGCAGGGAATATTCGACGAGCAAAGGCGGGCTTTCTGCAAACGAAAAGTGCGCTAACGATCCTTAGGTTCTCCTACTGACAAATCTTTCTGCCTCTTGCCAAAAACATTTTGACATGTGCTGTAAATCTGTCTTACCACTCCTATTCACACCCTGATAAGGTTCTGTTGCTAATTCTCAACTGAAAAGGCAATCTCTTCGGCTCCTATTTTCTCTAACTCAACCTTGGATCGATTCTGGCATTGCCTATCCTCCTCCTTCTCGCTCTCAGGCTGTCTATGCTTTGCCTGTGATTACATTCGATGGGGTGCATGGGGTCCTGAAATCTATGAACAAAAACAAAAATGATTTCGCTTGGATGGCATTCTCCCCGAGTTTTGAGGGAGTGTGCTTTCGTGCTATCCCGCCTCGTTCAACTATATTCTCTAATGTTCATATCTAAACTGGTTCCTCAGTGTTGGAGACACGCAAATGTCAACCTATTCTCCGAAAAAAAGGAAGCCGCTCTGATCCTCTAACTATCGCCCTATAGCTCTTTACTTGTATTCTATCTAAGATCTTGAAAACTCTTCTCAATTTCACTCTTAGATATCTGGACATCTCATGCACTTCTCCTTTCCGGAATCGCCGCAGTACCGGCTTTCGGCCGGCTCGAGTCCTACTGGCTATATAGCTTTCTATCTTACTGGAATTCTAATGGTTTTCCGCTATTAGGATCTACGGGGAGATTTGCGTGGTTGGCGCTTGACTATGCAAACATTTGGACCACGGGTCTGGCCAGCGTCAACTGTCTCCAAGCTCCCCTCTTTGGGGTTTTTCTCCTTTTTCAGCGGTCTTTGCTTAACTTATGTCCTAGTTTCTTTCAAATCGCTCAATGTCCTGTAGTTGATGGGGCGACTTCTTTGTCCTTTTCTGTCCCAATGTGGTGTTCCGTCAGTGGTTTCTGTCTTACTCTTTCTAGCTTTGATTGTCCTTACTTTTCATTATGATCTTCATCAACCTCGCAGCATCTAAAGACTTATTCACTCAATATGCCGATGACTCGACCTCTCAATTCTTCAACTCATTTCAATTCTGCTCCTTTTTTTAATTCTAGAATTGCCTCGCCGTCTTAATCTTTCCGATTCTATTTTTCTCGCTGATCTGGATAGATTTCCGGGTGGGGTCGTCTGATCTGCTTGTGAAATTATAAATTCTTTAAAAACTCAACTTCTCAAATCTCCCTCTCATAAGCACACCTTCTTACTTTCCTAGTCTCTTTCGAACGGTTCTCTTCTGTGCTCTCCTTGTCGCATATACATCCTTGGCTTAACAAGAACAAAAAAATGTCTTGGGGAAAACCCTCACTCACAAAGGTTGCTAAGGCGGCCTCAAGAAGCTGGGAGTTTCTGTTTAGACTGGAGACCTTTTCTTTTAAGCCTATTTCACAGATTGATCCCAGTTAACAGGCGGCCTCATCCGCCCTTGTATGGAGCTCTTGCTCTCATATCTGAGGGGGGCTCAGGTTTCACCGCTTTTGGATAGGGTCGAGTCAAATGCAAAAAGACTTATAACTGTCCTGTCTTTCTAGTTCACTTGACCTCTATCTTTGCGGCGGGCGATGTTGTGGTGTTTTTTCTATTTCTATAGGTACCGTAAGGGGCACAGTGCTCGGGGAACTTTCCACTCTTTCGTGCAACACTTAAGAGCCCTCGTAGCATTACAAAGGGGTGCTGTGTCGGCACATAAGTTTTGTGTTGATATCAGCAACTCCAGACTAGTTCGCTGTGGTACCTCTTTCTTTCCTGCCACATCTGTTCTTTGGATTCTTCTCCATCTTCTGTGTTTCCTCAATTTAATTCCCTCACTTTAAAGCCCGGGCGTCTGTGCTATCTGCGTATTTTTGTTATTGAGATTTTGTTGATATTTAAACACCCGCTCGTTGGAAATACGGGCTTTTTTGCCCGTGAGCCGTGGTATAACCGTAAAAAATAAAAAAAAAATATAAGCTACCGAGCTGATACGTGCATCAGCTCGACTCTGCAGGTTCGAGGCTTTCATGGTTCTTACTAAAGTCTTGGATGAAATAGACCTTCTTATGGGTGGACAGGGGGGTCAAAATATTTCAGAAGGGAGGCAGAATGATTTTGGTGAGGACCTTAAATGAGCAATGGACTGCTGGAAGCAAAAAACCAGCACTCCTCTCACCAAGGACATTTTTCTCCCTTTCAACATAGGCAGCATTTGTTGAACTTGTTCATAAATTATACAACTCTCCCTAGTTCTGCTGCTTTAGAGCGAATTTTTAGTATTGGTGGGGATATTTTTCAGGGCAAAGAGCATCAGCCTTACTG
>JABUQX010036104.1:20000-37500 GCA_015478945.1 Trachelipus rathkii | reverse complement strand
AATGATCGGGAGATCATTTTTGATGGTTCCAATCGATTTATCGTGATCGATTACCCCTAAATCGATGTTTAAATCGTCTTTCTATGTGCTCTGGTTGGCTTTTTACATTGAAAAATATAATCGAAAGAAAATTATTTAAAATTAATTCGATATATCGCTGTAGTAGGGGAGGAATATCGCAGGGTCATAAAAAACAAAAAAAAACCATAAAAAAAACCATAAAAAACCATAAAAAAAATTTTTTTTGAAAATATAAAAATAAAAAAAAAAAAATTTAAAATTTAAAAAAAAAAATATTTTTAAAAATTAATAATAATAAAAACAAAAAAAAAAATTTAAATTTTAATAAATAAATAAATAGTTTGCGCGATGGTATCTATTTTCGGTTGTCTGTTTGTGCCGCCACCATCTGCCTGGAATCGAGGTTTCGCGCGCGTGCACCCCTTCGGAGAAGGGGTGCTGGTTCCTTTCAGATAGGAAATTTTCTTAGAAGGATGAAATATGGATAATGTATAAAAGAGGTTGAACGAATTAGAATATAAGAAGATGGAGGAGACGGAGAAGAAGGAGTCGGAGTCGGGGGACCTCCTCGGAGTTCTGAAAAAAGAAAGAAAAAAAGAAACTGAAAAAAAGAAGAAATGCACGGAGTGCAAAACAGAAGAGGAAGAAGGAGAAAGGAGGAAGAAGAAAGGAGGAAGGATGAAGAAAGAGGAAGGGCGTTCACCATATAACGTACAATATATATATATATATATATATATATATATATATATATATATATATATATATATATATATATATATATATATATATATATATATATATATATATATATATAGTATATAATATTATATATATACGTTCCATAACACCCTGACCCTGCAAAGTCGAGCGTACAACTGAAGAATGCTTTCGGTCTTAACGTTGAGAACGATGTAAGCCTAACGACAAGTCTAATCAATAAGTGACAGCTGCATCTTTCATGTTTATACAAAGGATAGGTCTAACGGTAAACCTAATCGATAAATGAGCAGCTGCATCTATCAAATTTATACAAATGCTAACCCTAATGATAGGCCTAACGACAAGCCTAATCGATAAATGAGCAGCTGCATCTTTCAGATTTATACAAATGATAGGCCTAACTGCTAAATGAACACCTGCTTTATATCATCTCAGACCTGCATTTTAACCATTCTCTCCCCAATGTATATAAAACGATCACCGTATGTCGGACAATATATATGAATCTTTGCACAAAGATTATTAATTATAATGTCTATCTCTATCTTTCTTAATCAGCCTTACTGTTCCACATGATTGAATTATGTTCACAAATCATAGCAAGCGTTATTTGTATTGCATCTTTACATAAGATACCATTTTCTAAAGTTAAAGACCTGACATTTCTAATTCCTCAAATATCATTTTCTTTTATAAGCGTCTAAAATATATTTTCTTCCTAAGTAAGAAACATGTAATTTTGTTTTTATTTTATAAGTTTTCATTTTACATTTGTACTTTGTGTTTAATTTTTGTTTATTCTAAAACTTTTCATTTATTTTTAATTTTGTTTTATTTTTAATTTTTAATTTTTAATTTATTTCATAATATTTTAAAACTTTTCATTTATTTTTAATTTTATTTTGTTTTTAATTTTTAAACTTTTAATTTTTAAAAAATTTATTTTTGTTTTAAAACTTTTTTATTTATTTACTTAAAAAATAATTTACTTTAAAATTTTAATTTATTTTGCAAATTTTATTTTATTTTTAATATTATTTATTTAAAAATATATTTTTTAAAAAAAGTTTTATCTTAATTTTAATTTTAATTTCTTTAAAACATTTTGTTTTTACTTAATTTTTTATGCTTTCATGTTTAAAACGTAAAAATTTACGTATTTTACATACTTAAAGAGTAAAAGCTAAATCAGTAAATCAGTTAAGCAGTAAATCAGTAAATCAGTAAATCAGTAAATCAGTAAATCAGTAAAGCAGTAAATCAGTAAATCAGTAAAGCAGTAATCAGTAATCAGTAATTCAAAATACCTTCCAGCCACATTCCTACCCATCTGTGATCTATTGATCTATTGATCTATTGATCTATTGATTCAAGTCATATTTTCTATTAAAATTGTTGTTTTTACAATACCCTAAAGAGTAACATCAGTAAATCAGTTTAATCAAACCACCCACTCTATCCTCCTACTTCCATGAGTCTATTGATCTAATTGATCTATTGATCTATTGATCTATTGATTCAAGTCATATTTTGTATAACATAACACAAAAAACTTTTATTTATTTTGTTTTGTTTTCTTTAAACATTTTGTTTTTACTAAAAAATTATTCTTTTTATGTTTATAACTTAAAATATTTGCATTTTACATACCCTAAAGCAGTAAATCAGTAAATCAGTAAATCAAACCACCCCCTCCATACCTCCTACCCTTCCATGATTTATTGATTCAATCGATTGATTCATGTCATATTTTGGTATAACATAACAACAAAATAAATTCTTTGCTGTAGCTGGTGTTGTTGAAATGTCACATTTGTTGTTGCATTTGTTGCAGTTGTTTGAATGGTTGTTGTTGTTGAAACACTGTCGCGTTGTTGTTGCATTTGTTGGCAGTTGTTGTTTGTTGAAATGTTACGTTTGTTGTTGCTTGTTGTTGTTGTTTTGTTGTTGTGCTTTGTTGTTTGTTGTTTGTTGTTGTTTGTTGTTGTTGTGTTGTTGTTGTTGTTGTTGTTGTTGAGTTGTTGGTTGTTGGTTGTTGTTGTTCTTCGTTGTTAAACGTTTAATATAATCAAACGTTCAAGATTATAATAAAAATATACATCGCCTTTTTTCAAACATATCTCCTAAGATATTAATGTTAATTTACATTAACATTGTAAATATTGAAAACTAAACAAAAATATATCTCAAACGCCTAGCCTAACTAAACATTACGCATTCTTTACGCATGGTAACTAATTAGAAAGTTTTCAACTTAACCGAGCAGCAAGATCAGCATGAGCAAATCTCAATCTTACTAATACACAACCGCACAAAATATTATTATTATTATTATTATTATTATTATTATTATTATTATTATTATTATTATTATTATTATTATTATTATTATTATTATTATTATTATTATTATTATTATATTCCACATGATCTCCACACCAATACGCGGTGCGATACCTCGTGCCTCCAGGTCTTACACCCAGAAATTGGTAGGTAACAACTTGCTCTCTACCAGACCCCTAAACATTACGTAATCTTGTTACGCTCAAGGGTAACCAATCAGAGAACTGTATTTGCTATGCCATCACGGACAGCCAATGAAATTTGAGGAATGACTCATTAATCTTAATATCTTTTGACACATGAGAAGGGTAACGAGATTTATTACCTTGTTCCCAATATCTTTTGACACATGAGAAGGGTGACGAGATTTATTACTTTGTTCCCTTTTGTCCTTACTTAACATCTGTTTTTATCTTAAACAGTAGTTTTATTATTATTATTATTTTTATTATTATTATTATTATTATTATTATTATTATTATTATTATTATTATTATTATTATTATTATTATTATTATTATTAATTATTATTATTATTATTATTATTATTATATCAACTATATATGTATATGAACATAACAAACTTAACATACCACACATACACACACACAACATTACGCAATAGTAACACCTGAAATATTTTTAGGCTTATCTCTTTCTAGACTCCTCCCCCTTTCAGAAAATATCAACTCGAAACATGAAAATGATTTTATGGTAAGGTTAAATAAAATAACTTTATTATTTACATTCTATTATTCAGAATATTTGTACATAGAAAAATATTAAACATTATACATTAAACATAGATAAATATTTATAATATATTAAATGGGAATTAATGTACCCTTATAACCATATGATACCGAACGACATGAATTTTTAATAAAGATTCGCTTATCGGATGTGTGTTGGACCATTTTAGTCCCAGCAACAATACTAACACCTCCATATTTCCCAGGCTGAAAAGTTATAATAGGAACACTATAACATAACCCTCCTCTGTTACTTCCATGTAAATTAGCATTAAGATTCAGTGACTCGTCTATTCGTGCAGCTTTTTTATGAGGCAGGTCATCGTCCTCGTACATCTATCTTATCAACATTATCAGATTGGTATTTTCATTCAATCTTTCTCACTGTAAACATCATGCGGGTTTTTATATCATTATAACATGACATCGTCGTGACCATATACTATTTTTCCAGGAGGCAACGAACGACCTTAACTTTAACAATTTTTCAAAATTAATAGTATCCTTTGTATCTTTATTGAATTGCAAGGCCTTTGCTTTTACAATATACATTTATATTTCCATCTGCAGTTCTAATTTCTAAAACAGCTATAAGACTTGAGGTCAGTACACAACAAGGATCACCGTATGCCTCAGACCGTAATCTGCTATTTTCATCTGTTTAGTTTCACGCTAAAGTTTTCCTGTTTCAGGAACTTCATCGTTTTCTCCAGCGACAAAAATAACAAGATCTGTATTCACAAGTACAGCAATGGCCCTTTGTTTTGACTTTGTTAAGTAAAGCTCGTAATAATTTATACGCGCATATGGCCAGTCCCGTAAACGATGCGATAGGAATATTTTGGTTGGGCAGTTGACGTTCGTTCGGCTAGTGCATTTTTGACAACTGTTACAACATATTTACTGCCTATTATAACGCTAGTGACTTCATTGTCGCATTGATTGATTAGTTCCCCATACTTGTTTATCACTAGTACATAACTACATCTTCTCTTGTAGGTGTATATATTTTGTGCAAATTTTCCCAAAGAGAATTGAGACATAATTTAGCAATGAACCGCCATCCCAGGGCTTTTCTTGAAATATTGGTTAATATCAAGTTCGACACCTTCCTTTCTTCGCAAAGACGGACAAACTCTTTAAGTTTTTTCTCGAAATCAGGATCGTCCTCGTGGATGAATATTATTTGGTGGTCCTGAGGCCTCTGTCTTTATTTTTAAGAAGTAGTTCACATATCCTTCAAATAAAAACTTTCTCTTTAAACAACCAAACTTCAAATATTTTAAATATTTTCGTACCATATCTCTAATGCTAACTGAATTTCAGGTGCTGTGTAACACCTTCACATAGCTGACGTTCATATCTTATCACTCACCTGCATTTCGCACAGATATTTTCTTCAACACATTTTAAACAGAGTGGAAATATTAATTTATTTCTTGGCCACGTTTTAGCAAGGACGGGATGTATAAGTCTTGAGGAGGAAGAATCTTAATGTAGCAGCACGAAATATTCATCTTGAGTCCCATTCTTACAAATGTACAATTGTCTGGTACTTTAGTCACCTATTTAGTTTTTCAGGGGGGGCCCAACAAGGGTAATTCAACTTCGTTTCTGAACATAAGGATAAAGGTGATGTAGAGTCTAAATACATGATCTTCTGCCCTTTAGTTGGAGGGTAGTAATGTACGGAAATGGTTCAGTACGGCTGCCCAAACAATGAATTTTATTGTCTTTATAGAAGTCAGTTTGTTAACAACCATCACATTGCTAAGCGTTGAATATAGCCGCTAATGTCTTATGTTTTCATCGATAATGAATCAGGATCTTGATGATTTGGGTCTTTTGTACTTCATCCCATTCCCCATCTCGTATTAATTAACCAACCGGCTTCTTTATACCTATTTTCTTGTTTCATGGTGAGATTGTAGCGGTCAAAGCCGATACGCTTGCAACGTGCCTTTCCTTATTTCAGTCTTTATGTCCATGCCATCGCACAACCATGGTATAAGAAGAAAGCAGTTCCACCTCCTTTTACATCAAAGCGCAAACCCGTCAGGATTAAGCAACTTGTTCTTTAATTTTTGAACCCTTTCTCGTCCAACCGTTGCGGCATTGCCTTTATGTTTATATCGTTTCAAATTTTTTCCCTGATGCATGAGCCAACGAATTGCTCTCGTAGGTGAAAGGTTTAGGCGCTCTCTCGACCTAGAATGTAATTCTTTTTTTTCCTCAGGTGCAAATAACACATTTTTTATAAATGGAGAAACCACAGAGAGCAATTGTTGTATTGTTATCTAGACAATCTATATCAAACTCTTTAATGAAACTGTTCCTGAACTTCTCAAAACATTTTCTTAGTATATTAACATCTTGTGTACAGTACTTTTCACATTCTTCATAAATATTGTATTCCTTGCCTATAAACTTATTATAGTACTCTTCAAATTCTTGCTTTTCGCAATTTGTTGACATTTTTTCTATTTTCAGAAGATTTCTTATCAGGGATACAGGATCCTTTAATAATTCAAGGTTTCTTTCATTAAAAATGTAACTAGGGAAAGAATCCCTTGGAATTGTCTTTTTCACTGACACCCATGCATTTAGCCCTTTCGACGCTCTCGGGACATATATGTCCCACAAGAAAATAAAATTTCATTTTGGGACAAACTATTACCTAAAAACATCAGTATTAAAGGCATACGCGAAACTTTAGAGTTTGTTCGGTGCCAGACGTAAAGATTTGAGCGACATTTTGAAAACAAATTATCAGGCACCTACTAGACAGGTAGAATGTACTGTTTTCTACAAAAAGTCAACAAATGTAATGCTTGAAGTAAGTTTTTAACTGTTTTTATTTAATGTTTTTTTATGAATATACTAAAATCATGTGTGTAACATGTGTTTAATGTTTCAAGAGTTATATGATAGAATTTATAATTGTTACGTTTTAGAATATAGCTAAAAAATACTTCATGGTACTTATTGTCACTTCCGCGTTCTTCCTGGGATATAATTGTCCCTGTCGCCCAGTATAAATTAAAATTTACAGTAATTTTTTTTTTTTAAATTCGGACATGTCAAATAGCAATAAACACAACACTATTCACACACACAATATATATATATATATATATATATATATATAATATATATATTACTATATTATATATATATATATATATATATATATTTTATACTATATATAATATATATATACTATATATTATATATATATATATATATATTATATATATATATATAATATTAGTTTGCCTATATACTACCGATAAGATAGACCACAAGATACATGCAAAATTTCATCAGCTATTGGAAAGAATATGAAGAGTTTTCATCAGACGACTATTTATCAGGGGAATCTGAAAATGAGTTGAGCTCACAGGAAGATGAAGACAGTGATATTGAAGATGAAGCATCTGCACTCTACAGTATTGGAAAATGAGTCAGAGTGGTCTGAAGTTAATTCATCTTTGTTCCAAAATTTACAATTCCTAACAAAATAAATGGGTTTCTACTTACTGATATAAATAGGTAATCAACTGTTTTGGATATATATTTTGAATTATTCACTAGAAGTTTGTTAATTTTCATTTCACAGTGTACAAATAAATGAGTGGTTAAAATTATATGGGGAAGAAAAAGATTTAGCAGTTTCTCCAACTAGCGCTAGAGAAATAATGATTATTTTGGGAATTTCAATCATAATGTGTTAGAAAAGGATGCCAAAATTGGATTTGTATTGGTCTCAGAAGCAATCAGTAGTTAATCCTACTATCAAAAATGCAATGTCAAGGGATATAGCAAGATTTCTGTCAAAGTTATATTTCAACTGCTCTCAAAAACATGCATGGGTAATTTATAATTACTCTTAAAGACATTAATAAAAAAAACTCCATTTTTCAAACATAACTAATTGATTTAGGAGAAGAGCTTATTGAGAAAGGGAAATCTGAGGCAGACATTAGTAGAAAGAGAAGCTTTGGGAGACCCTCAGAAAATGTAAGTTTATGAAGCATGTTGGAAGCAATTTCCCAATAGAAGGAGAAATGAGAGGGAGATATGCTAGATGTGACCAAAGAAAAATAGAAAAAAGGACAAAGACAATTTACCGTGAATGCCAGGTTGCTTTATGTAAACACTGCTTTATTCCATATCATGTACAATATATATATATATATATATATATATATATATATATATATATATATATATATATATAATATATATTTTTTTTTAATATATTATAGTATATATTATATATATATTTATATATATATATGTATAATATATATATATCTATATATTATATATATATATATAATATATATATATATATATATATATTATATATATAAGATATATATATATAGGTTTATTTTCAAAATGTCCTAGTATAAAGTTTAGGTTTATTTTCAAAATGTCCAAATTATATTCATCTATATACTAGTTATTATAGATTTTTTTATGAGGATTATTTTTTTTATTTGAATAAAATTTGAGCGAACTTTGTTTTAGAACCTTCTTATGAAAAGTAAGTGTAAAAATTGCCAATAGTTCATTCACAAAATATTTTGATATGGAAGTAAATAACACTAAAGGGACACTTTTGTCCCACATAATAGTGCTAGTGGGACACTTTAGTCCCACTTTATAGTGCTAGTGGGACATATATGTCCCATCAAAAATTTTAATGATAGGATGAAACCACGAATTTGGGAAAAACATATGTTTATGTACTCCTCAAAAGATGCAGGAAAACCATTTGTTCAAGTTTCTAAACTAATCCTGCAAAAGTCGCGTCGAAAGGGTTAGGCATGCTTTTCAATGCACATGGTGTGAAAAGCAATGTATCCCTAAACACTATATTTCCATTCGACCCCATTGAAATGATTTTATTGCCTCTTTTTATAGGACAGCTGCTGAAATAGAATTGTTGAAGTGGGGTGTGTCATTAATGAATGCGTATACGAACTGGATGGTCCAAATTTCCCGCCAATTATGTGCAGCAACAACTACTTTTGACTTAGGATTCTTCTCTGAAAACTCCATTAGGAAGTCTATAAATTGATTTACAGGCGTTTTTTCGGCTTCTAATTTAAATGATCTTGTTCTTGGGCCACATTGTGAACTACTTTGTTCACCTTCCTTACTGTACCATTTCCGCATATCGTCTGGCAACACATAAATAAGGACAAGTGTAATTCCTATCTATTCTTCTTCCCTTTATCATCATATCCTTTATCTTCCTGGTATGTCTCGATATCATAGTAGCATGTATGAACCACCGGATCAGTATCTTTCTTCTTATTTTTCTTTTTCATGTAGCATATATGATATTCGTCTTCTTTAGGCTCGTATAATGTACTGCATGTTTTGCAATAAGCTTTTGTGCAATCGTGTTTGAAACTACCGAAGCGATCAGCCTTTATTTGCTCAAGGCAGAGTTTACAAATCTTAATTTTCTTGCACGTATTATTATCCTTATGTTTTTAAAACAGGTTGCATTATAAAATTCACGATTACATTCACGACATTCATGGAATATACCATCGTGATCGAATGAGCCTTGACACTTATCGTCTAGACACTGTCTACATCCATAATGTTCACACTCTAATTTATGTGCAATATTATTACTATTGAAGGTGTAGCAATAAGTGCAAAAGATACCATTCATATATGCATTCTTTTTCTTGGTATTCTCAAAACATAACTTTAGCTTATCTTCTGTTATAGCATAGTAATGATTTACTCCATCATGGCCTATAATGTATAAAGGGTCATCTCTGTTCTCATTGGATGGATTATAAAGTATTTTTACTCCATTACCTTCAGGACCGAATACGACTATACGGCATTTCTCGATATTCTCGATTTTTTCAAAGTCGGTGACTAAGAAAGAATCTGTATATTCCACACCACATTTTTTAGCTAATGTTTTTGCAGCTTTCTCAATCGTATACGAATGAATATGTTTGACCTCTACACATTCACGAGTTATTTTCCTAAACAGAACAACAGCTTTGAAAGCACAGCCTACACCATCTTTCTCTAGATGAACTTTACTAATGTAAACGATGTATTTGACACTAAGATTTTGTGGCTGCGTAATGCATCAGTTTTACAGTCACTACCTTTTCCTTTAGCTAATCATGAACACAGTAGCCACTACTTTGAATTTGGTAAGGTTTGGCCTTGTCCCGGACTGGAATGACCCTTCCAAGCGTCTCATCATCTCTTTCACCGCAATATTGTCTAATATATCCCTATAACTGATGTTTACATAGTATTTCCGGTCAGGTGACTGATCATCGCCAAACGTGAAATTGATTCCAACCCTCATACGAACCCTATCATAGTCTAAATCTTGTAATATAGCAATCAATGACTTCACTAACAACCATTCGAACTGATGCTTAAGATCTCTTGGTCCATGGAGAAGTTTAATCAACTAACCTTTACTTCGTATGTTATGAGTTCCATTGGACTTTTTAAGTTTTCCCTCTAGCAGAGATGTGGCGTGAATAATCTGTATACGTTGGACTTCCTCTTATCTTGTTTAGAGGGATTCATCTTCGAAAGACTAGCCGGAATGAATCAGTCATTATTATTTTTAGATACCAGTAAACTAATTAAAAATCAAGTTTTTAATACAATTTAGGTCACTTGTCAGTAATATATCAGTTTACCTAGTTTTCTCATTAATTATATATTATAATATATATAATATATATTATATATTATAATATATATATATATAATATAATATATATATATTATATATATATATAATATAAATATATATAATATATATCAGCAACAACAACATACCATTTTTAATCGATGCGATCGATAAACGACACGCAGGATGCTTTTTTACCGCAAATGTATGGATGTATATTGACGAGACCACGTTTTCTGGAAAAGAAATAACCTTTTAGACTTGTATATACAATTCATTTTTCCTCTATTTGTCAATTGATATGGTATTTAATTACTTTACGTTATTAATTATTGATCAGATGTGTACATCAATCTCATTTTAAATGAGAATATATACATATATATATATATATATAGTATAGTATATATATATATTATATTATATATATATATATATATATAATATTATATATATATAGTATATATATAATATATTAAAGAAAAACACTTACTTCGTTGAATAAGTATTGATTTGAAAAATCCTATGTCGTAGAATAAAAACTTGGATAATTGATACTACAGGATCTAACGAATGTGTCTTAACAGTGTTGATCGTAAGAGGTCTTGATTACAAGAATAATCCATCGAGTTAGCTCTCGATTTATATACCATAAAATCAGCGCCAAAAAATCTATAGAGTTTTGGGGGTCCCAAATCGCCTCTGTATGTGCGCCCGTGCCAAACCTACCAGTTTGTCTAATAAATATAATAAGTATTCAGAATCTAAGCAAATGGTTATAGAATAAAATCATTTTCATGTTTTCAAGTTGATATTTTCTGAAAGGGGAAGAAGTCTAGAAAGAGATACAGCCTAAAATATTTTCAGGTGTGTATCTATTGCGTAAATGTTGTTGTTGTGTTGTGTGTGTTGGTATGTTAGGTTTGTTATGTTTATATACATATAAGTTGAATATAATATAATAATTAAATAATATATATAATAATCAATAATAATAATAATAATAATATATAATATAATAATAATAATAATAATAATACGTTATAATATCATAATAATAATAATGGATAAATAATAAAATAATAATTAAATAATAAAACTACTATTTAAGAAAAAAACAGATGTTAAGTAAGGAAAAAAGTGAACAAAGTAATAAATCTCGTCACCTTCTCATGTGTCAAAGATATTGGGAACAAGGTAATAAATCTCGTGTTACACTTCTCATGTGTCAAAAGATATTAAGATTAATGAGTCTTTCCTCGAATTTCATTTGGCTGTCCGTGATGGCATAGCAAATACAGTTCTCTGATTGGTAACCCTTGAGTAACAAGATTACGTAATGTTTAGGTGTCTGGTAGAGAGCAATTTACCTACCAATGTTTTTTCTAGTTGTAGACCTGCAGGCAAAGTGATCGAACGCGTTATTGGTGTTGTGAGATCTACTGTGGAATAAATATAATAAATATAAATATAATAATTAATAAATAATAATAATCATATATAAATAATAATAATAATAATATAATAAAATAAAATAATAATAATCAATATAATAATATTAATAATAATATAAAAAAAAAAAAAATAATAATAATAATAATTAATAAATAATAATACTAATAATAATAATAATAATATAAAAATTAATAATAATAATAATACATAATAATATTTTGTGGCGTTTTGTTGTATAGTAAAGATTGAAATTGCTATGCTGACTTCTGCTGGTAAGTTTAAACTTCTAATTTAGTTACCATGTAAATGAATGCTGTATGTTAGTTAGGCGTAGTTTTTGAGATATATTTTTGTTTAGTTTTCAATATTACAATGTTTTAATGTAAAATTAATCATTAATAATTTTAAGAGATATGTTTAAAAAAGCGTTGTATATTTTCATTTAACTTGAGTTTGATATATTAAAACGTTTAACAGCAAGAACAAAAACAACAACAACAACAACGAACAACAACAACAACAACAACAACAACAACACAACAACAACAACAACACACAACAACACAACAACAACAACAACAACACAACAACAAACAACAACAACGACAGGCAACAACAACGTAACGATTTCACACGAACAACTTTGCAGAACAATTGCAACAACACGCACCGACAATCTTCCAACAACAACAACATCAACAACTGCAACAAATGCAACAACAAACGTGACAACATTTCAACAACACCAGCTACAGCAAAGATTTAATTGTATGTTATGTTAGACAAAATATACATGAATCAATAGATCAATAGATCAATGATCAATAGAATCATCGGAAGGGTAAGGGGTAGAGTGGATGGTTGGATTAACTGATTTACTGATTTACTGATTTACTGGCTTTAGGGTATGTAAAAATGCAAATATTTTAAGTTATACCAATAAAAAGAATAATTTTTAGTAAAAACAAATGTTAAAGAAAACAAAACAAAATAAATAAATTTTGTGTTATGTTAATACAAAATATGACTTGAAATCAATAGATCAATAGATCAATAGATCATGGAAGGGTAGGAGGATAGAGTGGGTGGTTTGATTAACTGATTTACTGATTTACTGCTTTAGGGTATGTAAACATAACAATTTTAATAAAAATATTACTTGAATCAATAGATAATAGATCAATAGATCACGAATGGGTTAGAAGGGTGGCTGGAGCGGCACTTTGGATTTACTGATTCTACTGATTTTATCAGGGAATTGAATCAGGCAGCTTTAAAAATTGTTACTGATTTAACTGATTTTACTGATTTACTGATTTACTGATTTACTGATTTACTGACTTACTGATTTACTGATTTACTGATTTACTGCTTTAGGGTATGTAAAAACGTAAATTTTTACGTTTTAAATCATGAAAAGCATAAAAATATTAGTAAAAACAAAAATGTTTAAAAACAAATAAAGATAAAATAAAAATAAAAGTTTTACAAAAACTTTTATTTTTAAATAAATAATATTAAAAATAAAAAAATAAAATTTGCAAAATAAATTAAAATTTTAAAATAAATTATTTTTTAAGTAAATAAATAAAAAAGTTTTAAAACAAAAATAAATTTTTTAAAAATTAAAAGTTTTAAAATTAAAAACAAAATAAAATTAAAAATAAATGAAAAGTTTTAAAATATTATTAAATAAATTAAAAATTAAAATTAAAAATAAAACAAAATTAAATATAAAAAATGAACAGTTTTCTCATTTTCTAAGAATAAACAGCAGGGTCGGATATAGAATGGAACCTACCAAAAAAATAAAATTACATGTTATCCGCAAAGCAAAACATAATTTTAGACGCTTAAAAAAGAAAAATGAATATTTGCAGATAGTATTGTAGTCTTTAACCTTTAGAAAATGGGTTATCTTTGTAAGATGCAATACAAATAACGGCTTGTATATTTGTGAACATAATCAATCATGTGAACAGTAAGGCTGTATTAAGAAAGATAGAGATAGACATTATAATTAATAAGATCTTTGTGCAAAGATTCATATATATTGTCCGACATACGGTGATCGGATCGTTTTATATACATTGGGGAGAGAATGGTTAAAATGCAGGTCTGAGATGATATAAAGCAGGTGTTCATTTAGCAGTTAGGCCTATCATTTGTATAAATCTGAAAGATGCAGCTGCTCATTTATCGATTAGGCCTATCATTAGGGTTAGCATTTGTATAAATTTGATAGATGCAGCTGCTCATTTATCGATTAGGTTTACCGTTAGACCTATCCTTTGTATAAACATGAAAGATGCAGCTGTCACTTATTGATTAGACTTGTCGTTAGGCTTACATCGTTCTCAACGTTAAGACCGAAAGCATTCTTCAGTTGTACGCTCGACTTTGCAGTGTCAGGTGTGTTATGGAACGTTATATATATATATATATATATATATATATATATATATATATATATATATATATTATATATATATATATCTATATAATATATATATATATATATCTATATATACTAGTTATTGTCGTTTATGGTGAACGCCCTTCCTCTTTCTTCATCCTTCCTCCTTTCTTCTTCCTCCTTTCTCCTTCTTCCTATTCTGTTTTGCACTCCGTGCATTTCTTCTTTTTTCAGTTTCTTTTTTTTTTCTTTCTTTTTTCTTACTCTTGTTTTCTTTCTTTTTTGCAGAACTCCGAGGAGGTCCCACGACTCCGGCTCCTTCTTCTCCGTCTCCTCCATCTTCTTATATTCTAATTCGTTGAACCTCTTTTATACATTAATCCATATTTTCATCCTTCTAAGAAAATTTCCTATCTGAAAGGAACCAGCACCCCTTCTCCGAAGGAGTGCATCAGCGCGCGCAAACCTCGATTTCCGGCAGATGGTGGCTGCACACAACAGACAAACCGAAAATAAATAACCATCGTGAAACTTTATTTTAATTTATTAAAATTTTAATTTTTTTTTCTTTTTATTATTTTTAATTTTTAATTTTCTTTCTTTTTTTTTTTTTTTCAAAAATTTTTTTTTATGGTTTTTTATGGGTTTTTTTTTGGTTTTTTTTATTGTTTTTATGACCCTGCGATATTCCTCCCCCTACTACATAAAAATATATCGAGTTAATTTTAAAATAATTTTCTTTCGTTATATTTCAATGGAACAAGCCACCAGAGACTTAGAATAGACGATTTTAACATCGATTTTAGGGGTACATCGATCACGGGTAAACGATTAGGAACCTTTTCCAAAAAAAAATGAAATCTCCGATATTTAATCCTTCAAGAAACTGAAAGCCCCCTTTGGGGCTACGCGCCCCCTTTATGGGTTTAAACTCCGAAAAAGACGGTCTTCTAGACCTTACTTCGGTCTACCACCGACTAAAAACCCTAACTTTGACGTATCAAACGTCAAAAAAAACAATGTTGCAAAATGTTGCTTTGCAACATTTGCAAATTGCATGCATATTTGCCTGCAACATTTGGTGGTTAGTTTACGCACCCTATGCCACTTTCACATGGGTGTCAAATATATTTATGATATATTTTATATAATTAGTATAATTATATACTTATATATATATATATATAATATATATATATATATATTATATTTTAATTATATATATATATAATATATATATATAGACATATATATATATATATATGTGAATATACAAGATTATATTCAATTGAATATTATAGAGGGTCTTAGTTTTAAAAGGAAATTAAACAAAAAAGTGGCATAATATCGACAATCGCGAAACTCTGCTCATGCAGCCCAGCAGTGTCACGTGTTAGCTAAAACTCCAATAGAACGAGCGGAATAGTTGTCACATGTTGCTTTATTTTATCATGTTAATTTTTATATGTATAATTTTTAAAAAAAATTTTTTTTTATATATTATTTAAGGGGCTCGAGCCGACGGTGGCCCAGCTGAGGCCGAGAGACCCTGACTCTTTACATCTTTGCTATACCCTTTTGGTATTCTTTAGTTAAAAAAACAAAGAAAAGCTGTTTTGAACTTTTTCGCACTTTTGCCTTGGGAAATATCGAAAAATGATTACTTTTTTAGGTGAATATCGCTATACGGTTAAGCCGGCCCCTTTAAGGAGAAGTTCCTTTACATATATATATATATTTATCTATATATATATATATTAATCATATAAACTTATACAGCTCTATATAAGCTTTATATATATATATATATATATATATATATATATATATATATATATATATATATATATATATATATATATATATATATATAATATATATATATATCTATATGTAACAATTTCGGGAACATGATATACTCCTTCGTTTTATGGATTTCTGTTGTTCTATGTAATAATAATGAATAGTTTCATTTATACAAACTTTATATACCTTGTTAATAAAAAGACAACAAATGAGGAAAGCAAAGCACAAAAGATTTTCTATATGTATAATTCACAAATAATATAAATAATGATAAATTCACTTTATTTTTAGCCTTTCAATTATACCCTAACATCTATTCATTAAATAATAACCTAGCTAATTTACCCTAACGATTATTAATACAAAAATATAAGATTAAAAACATGTCACAATCTTTTTTATTCCTTTTAATCGCCCAATCCTTGTCACTTGGTCGTTCCAATTCCACGTATTAATTAATCACTTGGCAATGTTCATGGGACCTTAAAGGACGAATAGTTCGGCAAGAAAAAGAAATATAAGTATTAAATTATAGCACGTAAACTGTTAACTTTTTAACACCAATAAGTAAATATTTTAATAATTCATAACACAGGGGGCACGAGCCTGGAGGCAAAATCGAGTAGACAACAACACTTGGTATCAAATATGAACAGTTACTTCTTAATCGTTACCAATACGTAAATATTTCAATAATTCATAATAGGAAACACAAACTTTAAGGGCCAAATCGAGCAGACAACAATAACTTGCAGTATAAAAATATAAGCAGCTACTTACTGATTACTTCCAATAAATCATGTTTAACACCTTTACTTATCCCTGAATAGTATGGTACTTAATTTTAATCCCAGAAAAGGTTACATTTCGTTCCAACTTCAACTTTATAGGCAGGCAGGAGAGTACTGGTTTATGGACTGCTGTTTCAATTTTTACTCTAACTTAACATCTGAGGCACTAAAGTCATCATTCTTTTCCTTTTGAGCCGATCTTAGAGTTAAATACTTGAATAATGTAGGTCACCTAGCTTCTAGGCCCAATCTCCCAGTCCAGTCCCAGGGTTAATCCCTATAAATAATAAATATTTATTAACAATGATTCCTATCAAAATTTATACTAATAATAATAAATTCATTAATTCATTTACTTACCGTAAACTTCTACGGGATCTTTCCTCATCTTTAACTTCTTCCTTCCTCTCCTGCGTCCTGAGTAGCGACCAGTCTAACTCCTTGAGATGTATCTTACAATCTGACTTTCTTACATCGAGCTTCCCAATCC
>JABUQX010036104.1:7500-10000 GCA_015478945.1 Trachelipus rathkii | reverse complement strand
ACCTGTGCAGGCTATGGCTCATTTGCTCCAACATATGAGACTTCTTATACCTCTTCTTCCCTCCTCCTCCTCCTCCTTCTTCTTCTTCTTTTTCTGTTTTATTTTTACTGAAATTTTTATTCCTTTTATGTCTATAACGTAAAAAATTTGCGTTTTACAGACCCTAATGCAGTAAATCAGTAAATCAAACCAAATATCCCACCCCCACCCCTCCCACCCATCTATGATCTATTGACCTATTGATCTATTGATTCAAATCATATTTTGTAAAACATAACAAAACTTTTATTTAATTTTATTTTATTTATTTAAAAAAAATATATTTTTACTAATTTACTTTACACGCCCTAAAGCAGTAAATCAGTAAATCAGTAATTCAAACCACCCACCCATCCCTTCCCTGCCCTTCCATGATCCATAGATCTATTGATTCAAGTCACATTTCGAGTATCATTTTAGATAACATAACATTAAAATAAGTTCTTTATATACTGACCAACAAATATATGCTAAAGTAACAAAGTTTTCTCATCAATAAAGCTAACATAGCATAACCTGAACTAAGAATATAATGTACAAAAACAAACCAAATATACCTTACGCCCGAATAAACTGCTAACGTTAACAAAGTTCCATATTTAACAGCAGTAAAGTAACTTAAATTTCACATAAAACGTAACCAATTCACACCCTTTTGAAACACATCTCTAACATATCATTGTTATTTTTACATTAACATAGTAATATTTAGCAAATATTTATCATAACTTTACCTTATTATAATACTGACCAACGAATATACGCTAACGTAGCAAAGTTTCCCATCAATAAAGCTAACATTGAATAACCTGAACTAAGAACATAATGTACAACGACAAACCTAACATAACTTACGCACGAAAAACCTGTTAACATTAACAAAATTTCATACTTAACAACAATAAAATAACTAACACTGCATTCAAAACGGAGCCTATTCACACTTTGTCAAGAATATCTCTAACATATCAATGTTAATTTTACATTAACATAGTAATATTTAACAAAAATTTATCATAACCTTACCTAATTACTAATTAATTTCATACGTAATCATATGTCGTACAATTTATATATATGAAACTTAGAACTTAGAGCTTATTAAATATAATGTCTCTCTCTCCACCCATCTTTCTTAATACATTGTTTATCTTAACCTAATACAACCTTACTGTTCACAAGACTAATTCTGGTCAAACATGTACATGTCGTCATTTGTATTGCATCTTACAAAGATAACCCGCTTTCTAAAGGTTGAAGACTGACATTTCTATTTTCAAATCTAGTTTTCTTTTTACAAACGTCAACTAATATATTTTTTTTCCTAAGTTAAAAAAATATTTGTTTTAAAACTTTTTATTTATTTTAATTTTACTTATTTAAATTTATTTTTCAAACTTTATTTATTTTTTAAGTTTATTTACTTAAAAAAATATATTTTTAAAAACTTTTAATTATTTTTTGTCTTATTAGTTTAAATGTTTTTTTTATTTTTACTAATTTTTTTTATTCTTTTTATGTTTATAACGAAAAAAATTTGCCTTTTACATACCCTAGAGCAGTAAATCAGTAAATCAGTAAATCAAACCCCCCACCCACCCATCCATGATCTATTGATCTATTGGTCTATATATTTTGCATAAACATAACGAAAATAAGTTCTGTGAAAAAATTTCATAACAAAAATATTTAACATAACCTATTCAAACCTATCCAAACCTAACCCATCTATCATACTGGCCAACGGATATATGCTAACGTAACAAAGTTTGGCATCAATAAGGCTAACATATAATATGCTGATCTAACAACACGAACAAAGATCCATACTTAACATCAGCAAAGTTTCATTTTTATACAAAAGCTTTCACGAATGCGCTCACAAATCAACATAACAATCTCAATCTTTTCTATACATAACCGAACAATTTTCAGAGACAAGTATCACTACTTGGAGGTCACCGTCAGAGAGATGCATGAAAACCCATTTCGGGGCACCCCGAAGAGGGGGTGTAAGCGGATACATAAGGGTACATACAGCCCTTTGGGCTGTGCCCTTACCGCTCCCTTCAGGTACCCGGGTGGTCTTCATGCATCTCTCAAGGGGTGACCTCCAAGTAGTGGGACTTGAAAATTGTTCGGTAATTAGGTTGAGATTATGTTGATGAGTGAGCGCATTCGTGAAAGCTTTTGTATAAACATGAAAGTAATCCTAATGATAAACCTACCGGGTAAGCCTAATTAAACATCTGTGTCATATAGCCTCAAACCTTGGTGAGTATGATAGTTAGGTTCTTTGTATGGGAGTAGGGGAGTAGGTTACGTTTTGTAATGCAGTGGTAGTTACTTTATCGATATTAATCCGTGTACTTTGTTAATGTTGACTGTTGATTCGTACGTAAGGTATGCTATGTTCTTAGTTTAGGTGATATTATGTTACCTTTACGGATGTTAAAACGTT
>JABUQX010036103.1:12500-24248 GCA_015478945.1 Trachelipus rathkii | reverse complement strand
AGAGAGAGAGAGAGGGAAGAGAGAGAGGACACAGACAGACAGGAGGTTATGGGGAGTTTTGGGAGTGAGGGAAGGGAGAAAAAGAGTGAAGAATAGGATAGACTGAATTACAAAGGTAGAATAAGAAAAAAGATATTGGAATATAATTGAGAAGGAGAAAAAAGAAATAAAGTGAGGAATTATTGAGAATGAAGAAGGAAGGGAGAGAGTAGAGATGGAAAAAATGTAAAGTAGAGAATAATAGTCGGAAGAAGAGACTGAAGAAGAAATATGGGGAGAAAAATTTAAAAAAGAAGGATATAAGAAAGAAAAGATTGAAGAAAGGGTCTGGAAAGATGGGGGAATATTGAAAAAAAAAGAGTAGGTGTATATGTTTAAATGTGGTGAATGATGGAAAGTGGAAAGAAATGTAGTGAAAAAAGAGAAGAATTATTAATGCAAGTGTGAAGAGGAAAATGAAGGGTGTAAGATATTAATAAATAATAACGAGGCTCTTTCATAACCAAATGCAAATGCAAGTTGTTCAGAGTAAATATTAAAAGACAATTTAATTTATGATTGAGAGAGAGAGAGAGAGGGAGAGAGAGAGAGAGAGAGAGAAAGAAGAGAGAGAAAGAGAAGAGAGAGAGAAGAGAGAGAGAGAGAAGAGAGAAGAAGATGAAGGAGAGAGAGAGGAGAGAGAGGAGAGAATAGTTAGTTAGTTAGTTAGTTATTTTCAGCTATTAATTAATAAATTCCACATTTTTTAAAACTTTCTTTCCTTTATCTTTTTAGTTATTGAATTTATCATTAAAAAATCTTTTATAGTCATTTTATTTAAGGTTATATATAACTAGACATGCTTAGACGTTATTTAAAAACAGCTCGTCATATCTCAACGATGCTTTAAGCTGCATTGAGATAATCTAGAATAAAAGAAAAATATTCTAAATAGAATAATTTTCTTCAATTATTTAAATTTGCCTCTAGATCAATTAAGCATTTTGATGAATTATTCATTAAACGAGCAAAGAGACAATCTATGAAATGAAATTTGACGATTTTATATATCTCTATGATGATATGATAATTGCTACCTTTTTATAATAAATAATATATAAATAGAAATAATAATAAATATTATTTAGTGAAAGAGAGGAGTTGGTATAGACTGCATGAGAGTTTGGATTGGTTAAAGGTACCAACCACCCTTCTGGTTCTGAAGAAGTGAAGATTATCAAAAAACGAAAATACTACCTTCATTTATGGTGTTAGATAAAATTTTTTAACACCCCATTCCTTATTTAAAACTGCATTAAAAAAAATTTGACAGAAAAAATGTTTTTCATGAGTAAAAAGGTGAAGGACAAAATAATGATAGAACAAGTAAGATAACTTTTAAAAATTTGACTAATACTAAACTAAAAGCAAGATGCAAAATATTAAAAGAAAAACTTTTATACTTATGACGGTAGAGTTCTTAGAAAACGATCAGAAGATTTCCCTAGAGAACTCGCAGTAATTTTGGAGGAGAGACGGACGCCGGAGACGAAGCAATATTTATTTTACAATTAAAAAAAGGGGTTTAGACCTTCACCCAAAGACGGAGTCCCATAATTTAAAAATGAAGGAGCTACAGTCTAATCCGGACAATTTTTAAAAAGTCGGAGCCGGAGCCGGTGCTGGAACCGCAGTTGGAGGAAGTAAAAATATTACCGGAACCGCAAACGACTATATTATATATATTATATATATATATATATATTAATATATATATATATATATATATATATATATATATATATATATATTTATATATAAGAGTGTATATATGTATTTATTGTATTATATGTATATATATTTTTGTCTTTTTATATATATTATATATATATATATATATTATATATATATATATATATATATATAATATATATATATATAGTATATGATATAATATTATATATTATATATATTTATTTTATATATATATTATTTTATTAATATATATATTATATATTTATATTATATTATATATATATATAATATATATATATATATATTAATATTATATATATATATATATATATAGCCGAGGAGCTGAGAGGTGACGGTTTGTTTTAAGTATGAGCTCTTGCGTGAAGTCGATCGCAGCATTTTGAGTGTTGAGTCACTTATGTGATTTTTATACTGGCACAAGTGAAATATTATTCCTTAATGTGTTAATGTGTCAAGCTAACTTTTCTTATTATTAAGAAGTCTATTATCAGGTGTCTCTACGAATTACCAAGTGTCTCTACGAATGTTTAATCTAGCCAGTGATTAACATGTAGTTTATCTTCATACATTTCGCCACTCTTAGAAACGTGAAGTTATTAGCTATTATAAACTGTGTATTAATGAGCTATTATATCTGTACTGATCTTTATGATTATTTATTTCAAATGTGATAAACTATTTGTGCAGAATTTATTGTCAGAGAAGTATTTTTGGATGTTTTAATGAGCTTGATTTCTCGTATCCTAGTTTTGCATCGAAGAAAGCAAATCTCCAAAAAATTCCAAGGTATTGTCGTTGCATAAAATATCTTTCTCTCTCTCTCTCTTTCCGTCCAAGGCTCACGTATTACAATACTTATTGAATCTTCTCACTTGAACAGAGTCATATATGAGACACAGGAATATTTCAAGTTTTGTCAAACGTGACAAAGGATTCCATTTAAAAGTAGTGCCGAAGTGGCAGAAGAATTTGTTAAGATTTGGTCAGAAATTTTTATGCGATTGTTTCGCACTAACTAGCCTCGCACATTCTATTTGAAACAGAATTTTATTTTTACTTTTTATTTCATAATTATTTTGTTTTTGTTTTAATATACTAATTTTTAATAAATAAATAGAGTTTCCTTTAATATTTTGTGTATTCTATTTATTGATAGGTGTAGTTTTAACCTTTCTTGTTTAGTGAATATAGGTGATTTTAAGGACATTTTAAACGATTGAATAAAGATTTTAATAGAAAAGGTTTTTAGCGGGTTGTAAATATTTAGAGGAAAGGGAAGGAGAGGAAAGGAGGGAGAGGAAAAGGGGGAGGGGGGAGGAATAATATAAATTTATAGAGTGTGGGTTTTAACCTTTTGTTTATATTATCATTTTAACTTTTCTGTGTTATTTATTGTTGTGGTAATTTGGGAGCGGAGGTGGTGGTTCTTGGTGTTGGGAGGACTAAGGCCGGGGGTCCCATAAAGGTGCAGCTGAGTGAGTATATAATTAAGAAGGAAAGATGGGAGGAGAGAGGTAATTAGGAGTGGGATGTATGAACGTGAGGGGGGGTAACGAGGATTTGAAGAGGGAAGAGGTGGGTAAGTTCTGAAGAAAAAAAGTTAGATGTGCTGGGGAATGATAACTAAGTTGCAAAGGAAAGAGGGAGGTTGACTTTGGAAAATAAAGGAGGGTGATATCAGTGCGTGAATGTGAAGGAGATGAGGGCGAGTGGAAGGGCGTGGGATAGTTATGATGAAGAGGTGTGGAGGGATAAGGTAAGGGTGTGTAGTCAGGTGAGTTCCAGGATTTAAAGTGAAATTTGGGGGGGGAATGTGGGTTTTTGTATGCGCATATGCACAATGGATCGAGGGAGGAGGAGAGAGAAGTTCTGGAGTGCGTGAGTGAGTGTTGGGAAAAGTTTGGGTAAATGATAAACTTGTTCTATTGGGAGATTGGAATGCAGGGTGGGAAGGGAGGGGGTGGGAAGAGATAATAGGACCAATTGGGTAGGGGAAGGAAATGTTAATGGGAAGTCTGTTAGAGTTATTGGCTGAAAGAAGAATATAGTGGGAATACATTGGTTCAAAAAAGCGAGATCATAAGTATACATGGAAAGAGTGAGATACGGGGGGAGGGCGCACAAGTGGAGGTGATATCTGCTGGGATTATGTGATGTGTATATGGAAGGATAGAGAGCAGATTTGCTAGATGTAAATGTATTTAGAGGGCCGGGGAGGGGGATATCACTATTTGGTGGTTGCTGGGATAAGGGTGGGAGGAGAGGTGGTGGTTAGGGAAAGGGGAGAAAAGAGGAGAGTAGAAGAAGTAGATAAAAGGTGGAAAAAATTGGGAGGAGATAGTGTGTAAGAGGGAGTTTAGGAAGTGTATGGGAGGATAGGTGGAGAGGAGTGAGAGGACGATGGGTGGAGGTGGAGGGGGAGTGGAGGAGATTTAAAGAGCAGTATGTGAAGAGGCTAGAAGGTTATGTGGAGTAAAAAGGGTGGGGTGAAGTAGAAGGAAAGGATGAATGGTGGAATGAAGGTGATGGAAGTGGTGAAAAGGAAAAAGGAGGCTTATGTGAAATGTTGGGAAAGAGGAGAGAGGAAGTGGGAGGATATAGAAGGTTTAGAGTGGGGAAGCAAAAGGGGCGGTGGAGGGACGAGAGAAGAGCAAAAGATGAGTGGTGTAGAAAGGACGGAAAATTTTGATTCGGGGAGCAAGATGTTCTGGAAGGAAGTTGAATAGGAAAAAGGAAGAAGAAGGAGGGTTGGGGGAGAGGATTAAGAGAGGAGATGGGGAGTGGATAGGAGGAGAGGGAAGGGGAGGAAGAGGTGGAGGGGAGTATTTTTAGGGATTATTGAAGGAAGTGGGTGGGGGGGGGGAGGAATTTGCAAGAAGTGAGGTTGGGGAATGAATGGGGGAGGGATTGGATGAGGATGAAAACAATGGACATCATAATTAGGGCCGTGAATAAAGGGAAAAAAAGGGAAGTCCGCAGGTTTGGATGGTGTGAGAATGGAAATGTTGCAGAAGGGAGGTATAGGGGTGGAAGAATGGCTGTATAGGTTATTTAATATATGTTGGAGGAGTGGTGAGGTAACACAGGATTGGGAGGATGGTTGTTTGGTTCCCCTGTATAAGGGGAAGGGGGATAGGATGGAATGTGGGGATTATAGATGGTATATCTTTAAGTGTTGGTAGGGAAAAGTGTATGGGAGAATACTGATTGAGAGAGTGAGGGGTTTAACGGAGGGGAGAAATGGGGAAGAACAAGGAGGATTTAGGGAGGGGAAGAGGGGTGTGTGGCCAAGTGTTTATACACTTAAGATGCTTGTGGAGAAAAGTAAAGAGAGGAAAGGGAAAGTGTATGGGGTTTTTAGATTTAGAGAAAGCATATGATGGAGTGAAGAGGGGAATTGTGGAGGGTTTTGGAGGAAAATGGAGTGGGGGGCAAATTAGGTAAGGTTTTAGGGCCTTTTATAGGAATAGTAGAATGTGTGTGAGGGTGTTAAGAGGGGAGAGTGAGATGTTTGGGTGGTTGAGAGGATTGAGGCAGGGGTGTGTAATGTTGCCGTGGCTATTCAATGTGTTTATGGAGAGTGTTTGTAGAGGAATGGTGAGGAGGGGAGGGGTGTGGAATTGATGAATGGGATGATTAGAAGTGAAGTGAAAATGAACATGATATAGTTTGCGGACAGATTACTGCCCTTGTGGCGAGAACGCTGAAGGGCTGAGGTATTTGGTGAGGAAGTTTGAGAGAGAATGGGTGGACAAAAGGGGCTTAAAAAAAATCCAGGTAAGAGTAAAGTGTAGTGTTTGAGGAGAGCGAAAGAGAGGAGGGGAGGGGTCAGAGGTTAGAGTAGGGGGGGTGTAGTATTGGAAGAGGTAAAGATCTTTAGATATTTAGGGTTATGGACTTGGGTTAACGGGGGAGGTAGATGAAGGAGGAGATTAGAACATATAGTTAGGAGAAGAGATGAGAGCTTTGAGTAGTCGAGAGAATTGTATGGAAAGGGGGATTTATACAGAAAGTTAAGTAGTATGTTTGAAAAATTTGCTGTACAGCGGTTGTTGTATGGGTGTTTGAAACGTGGGGTGGAATGCCAGTCCAGGAGAGTTGGAAGGATGTGAGATGAAGGGTATTGAGAGCGGTTTGTGGGGTTGCAGACAGGGAGAGGATTAGGGAATAGAGCGTGGGTGAGGAGAGATGGTATTGGAGGAATGATGTTGTGGGAAAGAGCGGAGAAGGGAATGCTAAAAGTATGGTTATGGGCATATAATGAAATGGAGAACAGAGAGTGGTTAGGAGAGTTTGGGGGGCGGAGGGGATAGGAAGGAGAGGAAGGGGGACCAAGAAGGAGGTGGATGGATGGAATAAAGGAGATGCTGGAGGAGGGAGGGATGAGGGAGGAGGGTGGGTGTTGGCGAGAGATAGAGTGGGTGGAGGAGGTTGGGGAGCGAGTGAGAGGAAAGAGTGATGAGCAGAGCTGTACGACCACTACCCGCTTCAGCGGGAAAAAGTGTAAGTAATATTAATATAATAATAATATATATATATATATTATTATATATATATTATATATATATATATATATATATATATTATTTATATTATATATATATATATATATATATATATTATATATAATATATATATATATATATTATTTATATATTATTATATATATATAAGGCTATTCAGTAGGATCTTTTACCGGAAAGTGTTTTTATTAAATTTTGTGTTTTTCCCACTCTAGAGGTATTTTTTTTTTAACAATAAACAAAGATAAAGTTGCCAGTCGCTTCAAACGGTTTTAATACGAAGAAGCTATATTAAAAAAAAAAGTCTAAATCTATGTAAACTAAGTAAACTCAACATACTTAACGTTTCATAACCTCACTTAATGTAATTTTATCCTACTATTTTGTAATTTATTTCTGGTACTGATTGTTTTAAAAAATAGAAAACACGATCTTTCACCATGAGCGTTTGTAGATTTGGTTGATATGTACGTAGAAAAAAAGTAAAAATTATCCAAATTTTTCTCTTTTTTTTCCACAAAAATTACAGGATAAAGATCCTACGAATGTCCATTATATATATATAATATATATATATATATATAATATATATATATATATTATATATTATATATATAGATATATATATATATTATATATATACTTATATATATATATAATATATATTATATATATATATATATATTATATATATATATATTATATATATTATATATTCTATATATATATATTATATATATTATTATCGTACTCCATCTCTCTGCTCTTCTACTAGCTCTTCAAACGTCTAACGATGCTGCTAGCGCTGTCATCACACACAATAGCTCAGTCTTCGTACATATATAGGATAGTATTTTAGGTAAAACTAGAAAAATAAACATTTTACCCATTCAAAATAAATTGACCAAAAATATCATAGATGCCCTTAGTAATCGACTAATATTATATATATATATTATATATAGATATCTATTTATATAATTGTCAGAGAATGTTAATATTTTGAGAATGAGTTCTAGGGGGGAAGAGAGATGTGAAAAGACAAAGTGAGGTGAAGCGTTTCTCTAGAGTCTTCGATATACTCATTCGCGTGTTGCTCGTGGCGGCGAATTACGCATTATACATCAGAATTACTAATATAGCTCGCTCACGCTCTGATGATGTACAAAAAATAAAAATATTTATGTACGAAAGTAACAGTTTTATTCATCTTATTATGATAAATACAAATGTTACACTTGTCACTGATTAAAGTTAATAAGCTAATTAAATTAATATACTTAATGCATCAAAAATTTTATTAAGGAATTATATATATCATATATATATATATAATTATATATATATATTATATATTATATTATATATATATATGATAATATATATATATTATATATATTATATATATATATTGTGTTATTAAGGGTCTCGTGTTTATTATTTTTATGTTTTTTCTTTTGGGGGGTCGCGAGGCTTAAAAGGTTGAAAACATGCTCTAAAGGATCACTTTCATTCACTCTGACATTTCTCAAGGAGATCCTTTCTTGAAACCAGGGGAAAAAAACATTTAAACTCAAATAGTGATGTGTGTGTGGGGGAGTGATCCAACCTATCGAACTATCATCCTCGACCCAAAACCCTTCAAAATAAGACATACACAAATAAATATTGAAAATAAGAAATGAATAAAAAAAATCGCTTTTTTTTTCTTCGTTTGGAGGATAAATGATCAACAGACAAGTCTTTCTAAACTTGTTTTGAACAAATTTTTCATTTTATTGAAAAGAAAAACTTAACAAAATGAGTAGAAAAAAGCGTTATATTATATATATATATATTATATATATAATATCTATTATAATATATATATATATATATATATATATATATATATATTATATATATTATATAATATTATATATTATATTAATATATATATATATATTATATACTATTTAATATATATATAATATTAATTATTTTAAATTTATTATATTGATTTTATATATATTTATATATAGTAATATTTATAAATTTTATATTATAAATGTAAAAATATTTTTTCACTATAATATTATAATTGACTATATATTTATATAATATATAAAGTATATGTTATAATTTTAAATATAAATATTATATTTATTATATAATATATTATTATATATATTATATATATTATATATATATTATATATATATATTATATATATTATATATATTATATTATATATATATATACTATATATATAATTCTCTAGATTATAAGATTATATATAATATTATATATTTTAACAGATATTGTCTGAAACATAATTTTAAATTAAATTTTTGATCGTCCTATTACAGTAGATTCAGTTGTCGATTAAAAAAAACATTTTATTTCAATTATTAATGGAAAAAAAAGTGATACTTTAGCCGTTTTCGTTTGGCATTTGTGCTAAAAAAAACTAAGAAATGCTCGAGTTTGCGATCGTTTCTGTCACAATTTGCGCAAAATCGAGCAAAATGCTCACCAAACGTAAGGAATTTCCTTAATTCTGTAAGGTTGCTATTTCCCGTGCTTGTCGAACTTAAGCACATCCTTACGAAAAAATGTAATCAGAAACAAGATGGCGGCGTGGTAGTCCCGTTTGAATTGACGGATATTTCATTCAATAAAATTAGCTTTAATCTTAATTTCTTCCATCGATAAACTCCATTCACAATAGTCGAAAAATTTTTTGTATATTACCATTGATTATTTTTTATTATCTTGTTTTTTAATACCGTGCTTCATCACAACAGCTGATTCAAATATTTGTAAAGGCCAATCACAGCGAAATTCGTGCTAAAACTGTGAGCATTTCTTATCGAGCTTAAGCACAAATGACGAAAGTTATATTTCAAAAAGTAAGAAAATTAAAACAATACGTTTTGTACAAAACTTCTGTTTTTCTTTTCAATATGATTGAAAATGTATAAAAATAGTGAATTATAAAGTGAATATTTAAAGTTGATATCGGTAACTATTTTAAATGGAATATAATCTTATTTCGCATTGAAAATAACCTTGATTTCCGACATTAAAACTGCTCCATCATCACTTAACAAAAATTTCTTAACAAATTTCTTCCGAGTAGCTTCAGAAACTCCGCAACCATAAATTACTGAAAAATGCTAATTATAAACTAGGTAGAACTCTAGAACGTTAATGTTTGGTAGTCCAATAAACTATAGGAATAAGATGTTCAGTTGTGAAGATTATTCATATTCAGATGTGAAGATTAACTTAATATATTAATTTGTAGAGATTAAGATTTTCGTTTGTGAAGATTAAATTTGACAGGTAAGGAGATTAGAATCGTCAGGTGTGAAGATAAATATCGTTAAAGGTGAGATTAACACTTTCGGGTGTAAAAATAACGATTCAAAAATATTTTTGAACATTTTTTTTTATTTGGAAGTAGTGTAAATTAGTCTGTCTAATTTTTCTTTGAAATAGAATAGTGCCTTCAGTCACATTACTGGCAGCATATATTAGAAAAAATTGTCTATTTCACCACCTATATAATTTACTTAATTTAAACTCTTCTAATGGAAGAAATTTACACAAAAGGCAATTTATATTATGTTCACAGAAACAATGATTTATATGAATATATACATTCATAAATAATCATTCTATGTATTTAATCAATCATCTTCATCATATAATAAAATATATATTATATACCTGTGTCATATATTGCTACAAAATACATGCGTAGTTAGATCAATACATATACGTGTATTTTCATGGAGTAATACACGCATTTATCTACTCATATATAAAAAAAATTCTCGCTTATGTCCATAAATAGATATCCAGGTAGGAAGCTAAACATTGCTTCCCTTCAAGAATAAATCAGTTTCATATTTCACTTGCGTAGATTATTCCATTTGAAATTGAAGCAAATTGGAGCGTGCCTCGACTCGTGCCAGTCGTGATCATTAAAATAATTTTTTTGTAATTAAATCTTTAATTATTCTTGTTTTTATGAAAATTTGATTTCTTTCTATTGTTAAAATGTCACTTGACATTACAATAACAGGAAATTACATATGAGAATCGGGTTCATAATTATATTGTCAACTTATGTTTTTCCTCGTGCAAATGATACGGTATACTTTCTAGTTATAGAGAGAGAGCAGTTTTCCACTAAATAAAAATTTTATTATCGTGCTTGAAAACAAACACATAAAGCTAGTCCAGTAAAAAGTCAGTCACGACATCTCGTACAAAGGAACAGACTTCATTTACGATTCATTCAAATGACCAGAAGGATCATTTTGCATAAATTAAGATATGTTTTGTTGTTCAAATAAGAAAACATACATATCAGTTTTAATCAGGGGACAAAAGAAAGCTAGTCTATTAAAACTTTAGTAATGACCAGAGTTCGTTGGCCGGATTCAGAATGTAATCACTTGATTTCTACAGCCGAAGTCGGAGCTGAAGTTAAGCAATTCGAGAATCGCCTCAGTAAATCAGTAAACCTCGAAAGGACACCTTTAAAAGGGATGAATGAAGAAAACTGATAATCTTGAAAAAGAAACTGACTTCAGACTTTATATGAATTGTGAATAGGGAACAACTTCCTTTCCTAGTTGCTGCTTAAATTTCAGAGTAAAAGTAATATTTCATTTCATGGAATTATAATTAATTGTTGAATAATAATAATAATAATAATAATAATAATAATAATAATAATAATAATAATAATAATAATAATAATAATAATAATAATAATAATAATAATAATAATAATAATTTCTCACTCTTTATAAAGAGCAAAATACTGGAAAAGATACTCCGAAAACTTATAAACTTAAAAGTAGAAAAACTCATCTTCATTACTGAAAATTCTTTTTCAATTTTTCCTTGTTAATTTTTTTTTTTTTTTTTTTTTTTTTTTTTTTTTTTTTTTTTTTTTTGAAAGTTAACATTTTTAACTTTAAGCTTAGTATAAAAGTTTGTCTTAACTTTTGTGTGGAAACAGAAATAGAAAGAAGAAAGAAGAGGACTTTGGGGAAAATAAATGAAAAAGGGGAGGTGTGTAGGGTGAAGTTAAGAAAGGGAATACAGGGAGGAGAATTAAAAAGTAGGAAGAAATACTGAAAGGTACTTGGGGAGAGATATGGAAGTGAGGTGAGTGGAAAAAAGAGGGGAGAAGGAGAAGAAGCGAGAAGTACGAAGATGAGGAGAGGGAGAAGAAATAGTTTATAAAATGGAGAAACGATGTAGAAGGAAGAATGATGGAGGAATATAATAAGAAGGAAGAGGAGAAGAACAAAAAAAGATGAAAGGAAGGACGAGGATGGAAGAAATGAAAGGGAGAGAAGAACAGGAGTCTAGGAATAAAGATGTAATAAAGAAAATGAAGAGAAGGGTTGACTATGTGTAAAAGTGATGAGGTAATGGAATAGGAGAAAAGAAATTCCCTTGATTG
>JABUQX010036102.1:5000-22500 GCA_015478945.1 Trachelipus rathkii | reverse complement strand
CGCGCAAAACCAAATGCGCACACATGACGCCACCCAGCTCAGTGACAACCCGCTTTCGCGCCAGATGGCTCAACTTACGAAAACGGTGTCTGAGCTGGCGAACACTGTTCAACAGCTGCTTCAAGGTCAACTCCACGCAGCTGATAGACGAAACCTGAGACGGGACAAAAGCCAGTCTAGACAGTCAAGGTCAGATGACAGTAATGGGTATTCAAATACTTTTAATAACGCCTTCCAGAAAATCTGTTATTATCATTCACGCTATTTATATAAAGCGTATCGCTGTGAAGGAGTTGAATGCCCCTTATATCCATTACTTCATAATAATGGCGAGATGAACGCCGCACAAACTTCGGAAAACTAAATGACCGACTGTCGGCAACAACATCAAGCGACAGTCGTGAAAATATAGGTCACAAAAGGAAGGTCTCCTTTTACCCAAAAGTTCAAATCATCAATGACCCTCTCCTAAATAGTGGAAAGTTCCTCAAAATAAACTCAGAAAATTTTAGTGCTGGTGAAATTAACAATGATTATATAAATAATACCAACACTCTTAATATTATTAATGATAGTAGAAAAGTAGTCAAAATGCTACTACTACTACTACTACTACTACCAATAATAATAATAATAATAATAATAATAATAATAATAATAATAATAATAATAATAATAATAATAATAATAATAATAATAATATATAATAATAATAATTATAATAACAACAAAAACAATATTAATAAAATAGTATAATAAATAATAATAATAATAATAATAATATAACAACAAAAACAATATTAATAACAAAAATGACAAAAACTATCAAGACATTGAACCCACTGCCAGTGCTAAAAATATGGAAAATATTAATCATATTATTAATAACAATGAACTTGAAAATAGTGATACAATAAATAAAAATTTTGTTAAAGGACAATATTAACTTCAAATGTGAAATGATTGCATGTTCCTTACCCAAATCATCCTAAGGTATCACTGCTAAGAAATGGTAGTAGTCCGCAAAATAAAAATATTTCAATTAATAAAAATATTATATTAAATGATACAACTGTCTTGAAATGTTATGGTAAGATAAACTGTACAAACTTTATTACATCTGTGAACCCGCTGCATGAGGGGTATATCTTCTTTACATCTAATTTATCTAATGATATGAGTGTTATGGGCCAGGTAAGGGAAAGTAAGATCAATAAAACAAATATCTTGTTAAGCCCCACCGTCATAAGCGCTGTTAACGACCGCTGTTTTATCAGTAAGAATGTTGCAGCCGATTGTGTGGTAAACGAGAAGGTTTGTAAAATTGACGACTTGACCTCTTACCAGGTTTATGACACTATCAATAAGATAGATTATTTACTCCATACAGGATCAGCCAAGAATATCCTGGCTGGGAGTGCTCTTGTCAATAACAAGCCTCCTCTGGGTTATATGTTTGCCGCAAATAATTCTAAAATTGATATCTATGATATTAAAACCATTGAATTTGACCTAAATTTAGGCAGGAAATATTTTGATACTTTTTGTATATAGCTAATACTGATGTAAACATATTGGGTTTGACATTTTTAAAGAAATTTAAAATGGGCATTGACTTTAAACGGGATCTATTGATAGATTCTGTCACAAATAAGACTTTGAAATTAAATAGAAATGTCAATTTTAATATTAAGTATGCGCATGAAAACCTTCCATCCGCTCTGTCACTCTCACCTTCTTCTACCACTTCTGTGCATGTCCCTTCTAGCCCTCCACTTTTTAATGATATCTTATTGAAATATAAAAATTTATTTTTAAATCCATATTTACCTGAAAACCATCACAATCAATTGAAACAAATGCAAACTTGGGACAAAATTTTTGAAAAATATAAAAATAAAAATAAAAGAATGAGCACAGCTTTGATAGGTGAGGACGGTCTTGTAACTACTGATGAAAAGACCGCATTCATACCTGAAAAGTATTAATAGAGCTGGCCAACACCTATCCTTATCAAGTGAACATCAAGGGACTCCCCATCTCTCTCAAACCCCGTCGAATCCCCCACAAGCTATATTCACGAACTCGGGCAGAATTTGACAATCTTTTAGCCACTGGAGTGTTAAGAAGAACCAATTCACCATGGTCGTTCCCTGTGAGCGTCCTGGAGAAGAGCCAGGGTCGGGTCAGAATCATATCCGACTTCAGAGAGCTGAACAAAAGAGCAGAAATCAAAACCTATGGGCTACCCCACCTTCAGGATGCCATGTTTACCTTGAAAGAAAGTAAACTATATTCTAAAATCGACTTAACCCAGTCATTTTATGGGATTCTACTCCACCCAGACTCTGAAAAATACTTCACCATAACCTCAAACATCGGCACATACAGCTATCGATGCTTACCGATGGGGTTCGTCTCCTCTCCATTTGTGTTTCAAGCTTTTATCGATATTCTAATGCATGATCTCAAAAGCACATGTACTTACATGGATGATATTCTTATACACTCCCAAACGGAGGAGGAACACAAAATCCTCCTTGAACAAGTACTAAAGAGGTTGCAGTATTTAAACATCAGTATAAATCAGGCCGTGTCCAATAGCTAAGAAAGAAATCGATTATCTGGGCTATACCATCAATGAAAACGGCATCAGACCAAATTATGAGAAGATCAGTGAAATAATAGATACTCCAAAGCCTAAAACTGTCAAAGAATTAAGAAGTTATCTAGGAAAGATAGGCTTCTACCGCTCTTCAATAGTTTGCTTTTCAGATATTACAGCCCCTCTCAACCTCTTCCTGAAGGGAAAGCCCTACGGAAATCGCAGAATCGATTGGAACCCGGCGGCAGATAAAGCTTTTGAGGATAGTAAAAAGGCTATAAAGAACACCAACGCTCTAGCCTATCCAAGCCCCTCAAGCCCTTTCAAAATCATCATACACACGAAAGACGTAGCGGTTGGAGCAGTAATTTTATCCGCCGAAGAAGAAGGAGATAAACCCGTCGCCTTCTACAGCACGATATTATCGCCTGCGGAACGAAAATATGATCATGCAAACCGATTGTTAGTGGTTTTAACTAAAATTTTGAGGAAGTATGGATACCTGCTCGCAGGGAAGCCTATAAAAATTGTTACACAATCACGGGAATTGTTGCAAAAGTATAAAAGATCAAATGATTGCAAGAATTATAATCTGCGAGAAATAAGGAGTTTAAACCTGCTAAGCGCTTACAAAGTCTCTTGGGAACTGATTACCAAAAAGACCAATCCTTTATCTGAATATCTACTCCATAATAAAACTGCTAGTGAGGCTGCAGACGTTGCAAATGATGATCTGCAGAGCAATATTGAAAAAGAGGCGGAGCATCCAACTACGCCCGTTCGTGCGAGCGCTGTGATTGGCTCAACCGCAAGTGAACTGACCACTCACAGCAACGCACAATAACAAAAGGTGAATTGAATGGACTTTTAAATATCTTTCATTATGAAGAACCTTCCCCAGACCTCAAAAAGAGGTATGCTCAGGCCATAAAAAGGAATGCGGCACACTCCTCGGTCATAAATTCCAACGGAGGAATGGATGTAAGGGATTTAAATTACCGCAATATTTTCGAGAGCCCACCCGCATGTGCCGCTCGTGAGAAAAATAATTTTGAAAATAAAGGATTAACTATAGATAAAAGACTTGATTTAGGAAAAGAAAATTTAAATAAATTTAATGATAAAATGATTACTAGAAAAATAGATGAATTAAATGATAATTTAACAGTAAACACACGAATAAATTTAATCCAAAATTGCAATGATGCACACCTAGAGCTAATAAAGCGATTCAGAAAAGAAATAAATTACACAGAGATAAGTGAAGACCAACTAAAGGATGATTATATCAATTCACTACTCGCAGGTAATAAAATAAGCTCATTAATTATTAAAAAACAAGAGTTCTGGTTTAAGAAAAAACGGATCTCTTTACATGTCGATATCTCTTTGAATTATGCTCGAGTAATTCTGCCAAACGACAGAGTTGCCGAACTTATCCGCATGACTCACCTGCAAGGACATTTGGGTATTTCACGCTGCCTTACTGCATTAAAAGCCGATTTTGTGTTTAAAAATATGCATCAAAAAGTAAAAGAAGTAGTTTGCTCCTGTCCCAATGCCAGATATCAAAAGTCGGCCGTGGAATAAATCCGATTTGCGGAAAATACAAAGAAGTTTCCTATAAGTTTGAAGTAATTCATGTAGATATCCTAAAGTTATCTGTATGTCGAGGATACAAGTATTTATTAACTCTCATCAACCGATACTCTCATTATGTGTGGGCGTTTCCGTTGAAGGATATTACTAAGGAGACAATAGTACAAACTTTAATAAACCAGCTAATTCCGCACTTTGGAATTCCCAGCCACCTCGTTTCAGATCACGGTGCCAATTTTTCATCACACTTATTTGAGAGCGTTTGTAAGCTACTAGGGATACTTCACACCACTACCAGTACATACAACCCAGCGTCGAACGGAAAATGTGATTTACAAATAAGATGATTATTAACAGTATTAGAACCATGTTGGCCGAGCCCGCCATGAAAACACAAGAATGGTTGGACGTCCTACCCTTCGTCTTATTCGCCCTAAGGCTGGAACCCATCTCAGAGAGTGGCATCTGCCCCAGTAAATTATTATATGGCCAAGATATAAACATTCCTGACGGCCTATTAAAAAACTCCGTCCCAGACGGTCCAAAATCATACGACACCTACATCGAGAAAATAACAGAATTGATGGGTAAGCCCTTGGCCCAGAGAACAAATCTTCGAAATCGGAATGTCTTTCTCCCAAAGAACTTGAAAGAAGCAAAATTTTTATTAGTAAAGAATCAACAATATAATGTCGGAAAGCTATCATCTAAATACCACGGCCCCTATCGGGTCGTCAAGATCACAAATAGTAACGCTCATGTAATAAAAGGGGATAAAGCAGTAGCTGAAAACTTAAGAAATGTTAAAATCTTCTACCAACTAGTTCCCGCCCCACCTGACCGAAAAAAAAACTTGGAATAAATGAAATAGAGGAAGGAAGTGGGGGACAATGTAAATATCTCTTGAGGAGAATAAGAAGGTCAAAGACGTTGATGTGGTAATTAATACGTGAACAAAAATCATTTTGTTAAAGTGTTATTTATCCATATATGTAGTTCTTTCCCCTTCTCCAAGTAGTATATTCAACTGTTCTTCCTTCCACTTTCCTATGCATTTCATGTAAAAATCAGAAGGAGAGTGAATAGGAATATCTGTGTAAACAGAACCCCAGGCTTCACCTGCGGTTCTGAGGCAAATATTCCTTTTCGCACTCGAGATCACCAAGATATACACTGAAGTTAAGGCCGGGATTCTTGTAAGACATATGCATGCATGTCATAGAGTGTATACAACTCTGTACGAGGCTTATTTGCGAGTCTCCTGTATACACCTTTAAAAGCGTTGGTGAATTTACTTCAAAACTTATTGTAACTGCGGAACATTCTGGCCCTTCTCCCCCATTGGGAGAAGATGCCAAACAGAGAGCCTGATTGGGGGAAGGCCTCCAACAAGGGGCTGAAGCTAATCAAGCTCGGGAATTATTAGGTTGGACCTCGAGCAAGGAGGTCATCTTAGATTAGGTATCAGTGCCCAATATTAAATTAAAGTTTTAATTACGAGTGTTCAAAGTAATTTTATAACGAATTATTGTGCCATTACCATTCTATTATTTACCAAGTTGAAAGCCTATCTTGTCAATATCGTTCCACTGATAAATAAAGCCACCGCACAGAAATTTCTACTATTCAAACCACCGGTTGATTTATTAGTTTCATTAATAACTAGATGACTAAAGTGAGTTTAGTCTATAATATATATATATATATATATAATATATATATATATATATATATATATATATAATATATATATATATATATAATATTATATATATATATATATATATATTATATATATATATATATATATATATTAGAATGGACCGGATGTCAAAATTTGACTGTCTTGCGGATGCGGATGCTTATGCGGATGCGGATTTAAAAAGAGTATTGAGGTATTGCGGATGCCGGAAGTTGTACTCTTTGAAGTTCTTGAATTAATATATATATATATGATATATATATATATATTATATATATATATATATATATATATATATATTATATATATATATATAATATATTATATATATATATATATATATATATATATATATATATAATATATATATATATTATATATAATTTATATATATATATATCATATATTATATATATATATTATATATATATATATAATATATATATATATATATATATATATATATATATATATATATATATATATATATATATTTAGTGATGGACATGACATGACATATATTATATATATATTATATAATTAGATATATATATGAATATTTTACTTATATATATATATATATATATAGTATATAATATATACAGATACTATATTATATATATATTATATATATATATATATATATATTATATAATATAATATATATAATTATATATATTATATAATATATTATAACATTGGGTAAATAAAAAAAATATTTTTTTTGCTCATTAAGGATATTTATCGAATTTATAGTATATCGGGTGTGCTTGATTCAGACAATGCCCTTAGTTTTCAAGATGGCTCTTGGTTTCCTTCGTGATCCTCATTACTCTTATACCAAATATTTCTTTTTTAATGCATTATTTTTCATCTAATATCGTTTTAATTTCTTTTTAAAGGGGCTTACCTTTAAATATTACTTTTATTTTTTTTTCTTATTTTTCAGAAACACTATGAGTACTCACGAAGAGCCTGTTTGAATGAACCCCAATTATTCTGCACATCTGTGGGAGGTGAAATATGCCAGGAGAAACCCAAAGAAGAAATATACTAACTTTGTGAAGCAAGGATACTGGCATACTTGGAATGAAACTCGGAGACCAAGAAAGTCTTGGGCTCCCCATATGGTCTGTAAAACTGTAAAAATTCACTTACATAGAAAAATAAACGAAGAAAAGATTTAAAATTTGTTGCCTATGGTATGGCGGAGCCAAAGAATCACAACAGTGACTGTTATTTTTAAATGAGTTAATTTTTGGAAAAAAAGTCTATCAATCGTTACAGGAAACGTAAATTTGAGTATTCCGGATTTGGAATCAAGCAAGGCGACCTGTACACACTCCGACATGGTCTACATTCCCAGGCTTCACTACACTCCCAGACCTAGCATTTTCTGATGAAGAAGATATCCAGGATTTGGTGAGCACACGTGCAGATAGTGGTAGGGAATAGAATATGAAGAGTACTTCTACACAGCAAACAGTTCTCCCAAGGAAGAGATCAATGGTTAGTAACGAGAGTTAAGACTCTCCAAGCAAGATTCTGAGCTTTTAGCATCTAGACTAAGTGAAGAGTCTCAAGGCCGAATGTAAATTAACTTTTTCGGACAAGAGAGAAGTTACTACTTCCATATTTCATTGAAGAAGAAATACCTAGTATACTGTAGGAACATCCCTGGACTCCTACTCCAAAGCGGGGTTAACCTAATACCGACAGGAAGATTGGCGATTGTTATGATTAGTTCAACGAGAAAGCTCGAAGTTGTGTTTTATTGTACAATGGCAATAGTTATGCAGCGATTCCAGGTCACTCAACAAAAACTGAAAGAGGAATATGAAAATATAGAATGTGATCTTGCAGAAGCTTAGATATAAATGAACACAGTGGTCTATATGCGTTGATTTGAAGAAGGTCACCATCTTACTTGGGCAGCAAAACGGATATACTAAGTACCCTTGTTTAATATGCTTGTGGGATAGTAGGGGTAAAGAAGACCACTGGGGAAAAGTTGTATGGCCTGCTATGGGAAAATATGACTGTAGTTGCATCAAATATCATTAACGACCACTGGTTGACAGGGAAAAAAATTTATTTTCCCACCACTCCACATCAACTAGACTGGATGAGCAACTTTGTGAGGGCCCTGAACAAAGATGGTGAATTTTTCAAATATAATTTGCAAAATATTTATAACATGATTCATTTATGGAAGCAAAACCAAAGCGGAATCTTTAGCGACCCTCAAATTTGCCAAATCATCAAGGATGACAATTCCAATTTCATAAATTCCAATGACTGATATTTGAAAGCATCTGCCTGGAAAAGTTTTGTCTTGGTTGTTCAGATCTTTTTGGAACCATAAATCTGCTTACTATGTAGAACTCGTACAGAAAATGCTTTCAGGCCATTTCAAAAATTTGAATGCTAATATGAGCATAAAAGTTCACTTCTACATAGTCACTTAGATCGGTTTCCGGATAATCTAGGATGTTATAGTGAGGAACAAGGGGAGAGGTTCCATCAAGATATCAAGGTGATGGAAGAAAGATACCAAGGAAGATGGGTTACACACATGATGGCAGACTATTGTTGGAGCCTTCACGTGATTGTCCACATTCTGCGCACAGAAGACAATCATATAGACAACGATTTGTAATGCATTAATTGTGATTTCATTGTACTGAATTGAATGTTTTGACCTATTAAAATAATCTAATTAACTTATTCATTATTAATTAACATGTCTATATCTTTTGTGATTAATGTACTAGGTTGTAAAACTTACTTGGAAATAAATATTTAGAAGAGACTTTAAGTCTTGTCGGTCAATGGCATCTCGTAATAATTTTAATTTCTCATCTGACGATAAATTAAGATTTTTAATAAACTTTTTCTTTACGTATTTTGATTGAATAAATTCACGTCTTTCCTCCCTGTAAGTAAGAATACAAGATTAGGAATTATTACTATTAGCATTGTTAGATATATACATTAATCCTGTGGTATTGGAGTCCAAAAAATTTTAAGATTCACAAGTCAATTTAACAAAAACCACTTAATATGTAATGTATGCAAAATTTAGAAATGATGATTGAAAATTACATAAATTATTAATTTTGCTTTGTTCAAAATAGAAAAGATCTTTCGCTAATTTCCTGTTCAGATTTATGACAAATTTACTCCTAATACTTTATAAAAAAAAATCCTTTTGAAATATTTTCTCTTCAAATTCTTTTCTGAAAAAAGCTTTGCTTGGGATAAAAAGATTACAGCAATCATGGCTTATTTGAATATAGAGGCTAACTTAGAAAAACTTTCTTTGATTAAGTTACATAATAATGCAATGATATGGATCATTGTAACGATCATATGCACTTTAATAATTAATTGTTAGAAACAAACACAGAAGGACATTATTTGTGTAATGAGGTCATGAATGTATAATAAATACCAACCAGAGAGCAACGTCATATCATCATCAGTGTATACGACTGTCATATCAATGATTTCGTTGAATAAGGCCTTTTTTGAAATCTGAAATGTTTCTTCATCTCCAAGCATATTACTTGGAGGGGAGTTCCATCTTTATCATTATGGTAATCTAGAATTTCATACCACACGGAAAACCAAATTTATTATTCTTGAGCAGCATTCCGGTATAAATTAAATAATGTCTTTCGCTTGCTCAATTTTTTTTATGGCATAGAAAACTCCAAATATTTAAAGATTTAGGACTGCCATTATAGGTTTCTAAGAAAAGTTCTTTTCATTGGTTTGCATTTTATGTCCACTCTGCCCAATATTTTTCCATTTCGACTGAAACCAGCTACTCCAAGAAGTTAAGGGCCTATTCTCTTCCAACGACATTCGGTCTTGGTATGGAAGATACGTGTTTTCGCATTTTGGAGGGCTCCCAGCTCCAAACTTATTGGGACGTTCCTGTTGAGTCTAAAGATAACAGAGACTACAAAATATCCCCTTTCTTTGCATAAATTGACCATCACTACTACTAGTGACCGTGATCGCTGGGCGCACTATTTACTGTTCACCATCTTACTTAGATACACAACGGCAGATGTTTGACTGCGGGCAGTTGAACCTCTTTCGCATTTCGCTCACCGACTTGCAATCACCCGTAACGTAGCAAAAAGAGCCCTTGACTTGCAGGCGAAATTGAAAAACGCCCACACATTGTTCGTTGTGTTCCTTGTTTCTTACTTTTCAATGATACATTCTGTTCATGTGGAAACTCCCTGCCTTCTTTTGCTTTTCTAACCTTATTTTTATTCTTCCTTTCTTAGGCCACCTCGTTACGTCTGCGCTCACCTGAGACATTTGCTTTAGGCTTGGGTGGGTTTCTATATTTAATTTTCTGCCCGATCCTTTGTGAAAACGGTGCCAGCCAGTGAGTTGTGGCCAGCCAGTGGTGGCGAACTGTATATATATTATATAATATAATATATATAATATATATATATATAATATATATATTACTTACTATATATATACTTTATATATAAATATAAATATATATATATATATATGAAATATGATATTAGAATGCACTGGAGAACAGAGTAATTTTCGGCCCCGGACGCCGAGAGGCCGACGGGTCTGAAATAAAAATTTTTAGGTTTTCGGAGCAGAAAACAGTATTTTTTGTTTCTCCTTACAAATTAGTAGATATATATATAATAATTTAATATATATTATCTATATATAATATATATTATATATATTATAATATATATTATATATATATATATAAATAGATATAACTACTAGTTATATATATACTATATATATGATACTATATATATATAATATATATATGATATATTATAATACTATTATATATATATATAATTATATATATATATAATATATATATATATATTATAATATAATATATATATATATAAATAAATATATATAGTATTATCATATATTTATAACTTCCATTATCTACCTTACCTTCTATATAATATTATATTATATATATACATATATATATATATCATTAATAACTATAGAGTATATATTAATTCTAACTATAATATCAGAGATACTAGATATACTGAATAGAGAATAAACATAATATAGAACGACGATATCGTAGATTAGATAAAGTAGTATATATTATATAGAAGAGAATCACGATGAGATGATAGATAATTGATATAACGGTAAGCCTAATCAATAGATATAATTGTGATGACTATATTATACAATTAAGCTGAATAGCTGAGAAATTACTTGTAAATCTTGTGTTTACTTAATTATATATATAATATTATAATTATATTAGAATTATTATATATTTGATGAAGCATTGACTCTAAACCATGCAATCCCTCCATATGCACCTTCCTCGTTCCGTGATATGCCTAATCTATTAAAGTAATGTATATCTTACACTTACGCGAAATCTCACTCCTTTAGTCATATATAGATGTGCATTAACGACACTCTCCTATGTGATGGGTTATTCTATTGGGAATACTTATTTTAAAATTCTGTTATCTGAACCCGTTTTTCAAGATCATATTACTACGCTGACCATTAAACCCAGACTCGTGACAGTAAACTCTTAATTGTGGTACCCTGCAATCATAGTTTCTATACCTCAAAACCAATGATACTTAGCTCTCTTCTTTTGATATTCATGCTTGATCAGAATCTTAAAAATCAAATTACTAATCATCATATATTAAAATATGCTCAAAGAATAAAGTAAAACGGTTAGAAAAGCTAAAAAAATTTACATTAATGATATGTTCAGATTCTGTATTAGTATACAAAATCATATTAATCGACATATCGAATAATAGCGTTGCACATGCGCACACAAGCTGGCAACCGAGTTTGACTGTAAAATGATGGTAGAGATAGAAAGAGGACTTCTAACAGTAGCAGAGTCTTAGGATTAACATTTTCTCTGTGGAAGTGACTTTCTTCTGAAATTTGACAATGCGCGAAGAAAAATCTAATGTCCTTCAAGTAATACGGACAAAAATGGAGAAAAGAGAATCATATTCATGATACCACTAAAAAATACAAGGTGGAATGAAGTCTCACATCAGAGAGTTAAGAAAAGCCCCAACACGTTTAAAAATGCAACGTTAGAAAGGTCAGACCGAGTGAAAGGAGAAACAAACATGAATTAGAAAATTTACTAATTAAACTTTTACTGTGGAATTAAATTATTTATGCAAGCACCACTCTATGGAACGAAAAAATTGAGATTCTGATCCGAGCGTTATTGGATGGCAAAGAAAGAACAAAGCTCTTATTCTGATTGCATCTTGCCATAATTAGCTAGGAATATCTCTCGATCGCCTTCCAAGTTTGTATGTAGCGAGGAGATATGTTTAGCCAAGCAGGAATATTTTAACACAAGTTACAAGAAAAGGAATCCTTTCTCCAACACTGCTGAATCAAGCTCTTGCTATTTTCTTCATCATTCAGCATTTTGTTTTCTAAATTAGAGAATGTTACGCCTAAATAGCAATGCATAACTAATTTAACTTTCCTTTTCACTGGACTTTGATGTGTTTTAACAATATACATTTAATTTTCTCAAATAATTCTTTATTGTGAATACTCTACAGGAGTATCGATAAACACTGAGTACTTGGCACTTTAATATATATATACTAATATTGTTATATATAAATATTATTATTATTAGTAACTATAATATTTATATATTTTAATATATATATACCTAATCTTATTACTATAGTATATATATAGTATGCTCATCATGTATTTCTATATATATATATATATCTGTCAAATAGTCTACTCATATATATATAAATTTATAATATTATACTTATATAATACTTATAGGATTGTAAATTACGCAATTAACATCTGCAGTTCAAATCTTGTATAGATAAATTATATTTATACTTTAACCACAATTAAAAAGGCAAATCTTTTTCTCCAACCTCACTCCTTGATACGTGAAATCTCTACTTACCACAGGATAGATCCCGTGGCCCTCAGCGACCTGACTATACTAACTACTACTCTACTACCATGTATTTTTGCCATAAACTCCCATTTACCTCGCGCATATGCGTGGGCTTATTCCACTCAACCTCGAACAAATAGCTATAAAATAGCATTACGTCGTGAGATAGAACCTATAGGAAAAGGAAGTGCTCGATTGTGTACTATGTACATATTAATCGGAAATAATTAACGCCGCCTATGTCAGGACAGATACCTCATTGCCTTTTAAATATGCTCATCTTGACATTATGTTAAAATGATTATGATCACGTGAATCTTCACTTGTATTATACGCAAGGATTATATAGAATCCCACTGGGCTCACTCTGCGAACGGTTGTTTGATATACTTTTATAGCACATCGCTATTTTCGTTTTCATCCTTCTTACACCACGACAAGCTAATCAAATATTAGAAAAATTAGCCGATACGGCGCCCCTTAAAACTCTTGAAAGATAGATAGCTCATCATTCCATAAAATAGGAATAAGATACTCCCAATATTATGTTGCAGGACATGCGATTTACTCATTGCCTTTTATAAATGACATTTTATATAACATAAATGGAAATTACTGATGATAAAACCGTAAATTTATATTATCACAATCGCTGTTCTGAGTTTTTTCGTTGGTTTATCATGTCTTTGAGAGGATTATAGTTGCTGACGTGAGAATTTTTTAGAAGAGTCTTATAGAGTAAGAGGAATAGAGCGGGATATGGATTTTGGTTTGCATAGGAGATTTAAACGCGAAGAGGAGTAAAAATGTGAGACGAGCATGTTGGGGGTGCATAAGAGTTGGGTCCAGTACCCCACCTGGTTTACAATACGACCCCATTTGTCAGGAAGAACTCATAGAAAGCCTGTTAGATCCTGATTTCCCATAAATGTGCGTTCTTTATTTCAATTTTATAAAATTTGTCTCTTTTTCTCTCTCTCATCTCTATCTCTCTCTCCTCTCTCTCTACTCTTCTCTCAATCATTTCTCCTTCTCTCTCTACTCCTCTCGGTCTCAATCTCTCCTCTCTCTCTCTCTCATCTTGCTTCATCTCTCTCTCTTCATCTATCTCTTCTCTCTCTTCTCTCTCTCTCTTCTCTCTCTCTCTAGTAACTACGTCTCTCGCATACTCCTCTCTCTCTCTCTCTTATTACATATATGATAATAGTTTGATATAAGTTAAATCTATATAATTAGTAAGTAGAAGTCCCTAATGTTAATTTATTTAGTATTATTATATATATTATGTATTATTATATTTTGCAAATTAGTTAGTTGAAGAATTTAGAAAAATTGATATATAAATTATGAAAAGTAAAATCTATTTATATTACTATATCATCTATATATATTTTAAATTCCTTTGGTATAGAGTATATATATATAGTATATATAACTTTACTAATGATTAATATCATTTAGGTTAGTATAAAGACTTTAGGGAGATCCAGAAGATAAGAGAATAAAAATTCGCGAAGAAAAAGGAGGGAGTATTTATGTCGAGCAGAATAGACAGAGTCTATCCAGAAGAGAGAAGATCCAGGAAGAAAGAGTGTTTGAATGGATATTGAGACAGAAATACAATGAAGACATAGATCATAGGAAGCATCCAGAAAGAAGAGAGAGATATTGACGAGAGAACTTCCAAAGAGAGAATATTTCCGAATATGAAACAGGAGAGAAAAAGATTGAGAGAGATCCAGAAAAGAGAAGATATTGAGAGAGATTCCAGATAGTATTAATGACAAACCAGAAGTATGTATTCGAGAGACAGTATATGAGAGATTATCGAGGAATCGAAAATGAGAAGAGTCCAGAAAGAAGATTGAGAACATAGATATTGATGAAGAGATCCAGAAGATAGTATATAATATGGATCCGAAAGTAGAGAGAGACATATTGAGAGAAGAAATCCAGAAAGAGAAAAAATATTCCAGTGTAAATAGATAGACTCCAGCAGAGAAAGATATAATTGAAGTGTCTGGAGAGATTCCAGAAGTATTTAGAGAAGAATACACAGAAAGAAATGTGCTCCCGAGTATTTATGATGAGACACAGAGGAGTCCAGACGAAGGAAGAGATCCAGAAAGAAGAAAATATTTGGTATTGAGAGAATACCCAGTATAGACAGTAATGATGAATCTCTATGCCATTAGTAAGATATCGTACTCTCGCAGATGAGATCTAAGATATCTGTCAATTGGGAGATAACGATTTCTCCATGAAAGAAGAGAGACGTTATAACTAAACTGAGATCCATAAAAATAAGAATCCAGAAAAGTTGAAATACAGATATTGAGTAACTACTGAGATACTTACCTAGAAGAGAGAAAATCCAGAAAGAAGAGAAAGATTTGAGAAAGACTAGAAGAGGCGTAGAAGCATCCAGAAAGAAAGAAAACGTAATCTGATAGTGAGAGAATCCAGAAGAGAGAAAATCCCAGACAGAAGAGCTAAAACTACTTTGTGAGAGAGATCCCCAAACTGAAAGAGAGATCTCAGAAAAGACAGATGGGAGAAGATTTGAGCGATAGCCTCCAGAAGCAAACGACCTCTAGAAGGACGGCACCTATGGATAGACAGTGGTAAGTAAGATCACAATATGATGCCTGAGAAGCTTGAAGACACCCAACGGCAGGAGATTTATTAGAGGCAAACTATACAGTGATGATGATGATATACTATAATATGGAGTGAGGAGGATGCCAGATGTAGGAGGACAGAGTCACAGAAAGAAGAAAACAATATTGAGAGATGACCAGAGAGAGAAGATCCAGAATTAGTTAGACGAGATCATATGAGAGAGTCCAGGAAGAGTGCAAGCTCCAGGTGAAATATAAATTATATTAAACATTGATAACAATAATAAATAATAATAAAAATATATTAAAATAAAATATCATAAATTTATGTTTTAACATTTATTTAAGTTGTTTGTTACATTCCATAAGATAATAAGAAATAAACTTTGTGAAAATCAATAGTGCTTATTGTACCAATAATAATAATTTATAATAATCTAATAATAATCATAATGAAAAAATTTAAAATATATTATTAATAAAAATTCTTAATATAATAAACTAACATAGTAATAATTGTTAATAATAATAATATTAATTATAATAGTTATATGAAATGAAAATGAAAATGAAAATAAAAATGAAACTAGGCAAAAATAAAAAAAAATAAAAATTTAAATAAAAATAAAATAATATAATAAAAAAAGAGAGAGAGAGAGAGAGAGAGTAATTAATATTAAAATATATCAAAGATCTAATTAACTTGAAACAATAAAAAATAATACATATAACTAAAAAATATAATACATATGAAATGTTAACAATTTTCATAGAAAATATAACAATACAAAATCAAGAATATTAAAATAATAAACAAAAATAAAAATAATCACAAATAATATAAATATTAAATAATAAATTAAAAAAAAAATTAAGAAAAAATCTTAATTATTATATTATAACTTTTTAATTTATATAAGAAATATATTTAATAAGGATTATTTTGATTGATTAATTATTTATGAATGACAAATATAAAAAAAATAAATAATGCAGGATTGAGCATAACACACAATATGGGATGTTTAAATAAGTGCCCCATATATATAATCAATATTTAGTGTATGTAATCAAATGATAATAATTCTGTTACATTAAATTAATTGAATTTTTATATAGTTTAATGCAAAGCGAATCATTAAAAGAGTCATATTGAAATATAAATATTATAATTATAAATAGAGTATAATTATATCCTATTGACTAATATGTTTAAAAAATAATAATGAATGGCAATAAATAAATAAGAACAAGTAATAAAAATAAGTATAGATATAGAACTAAAATAAATAACTCAATAAATATAGCTGATAATAATAATAATAATAATTTTTATATAAAATGTTTTTATTTTTTTTTATAAGTATTTTGCAAACGTTTAACTTAATGATCTCTTGAAAGAAGCTGTGTGTGAAATCCAATTATAATTGTTCAGATAATCTATTTTATTTATCAACATTCATGTTTAAAATAGAATAGTGTCCTGTGTATATGCAAGTATTATAGATATAGATATTATAATCTATATATATAATATATATATATATATATATATATATTATTAATAGATAATTAAATTTAAGTAATTGTGTTTAAGAAGCTAAGAGAAATAAAAAAGTCGTTGGTAAACTTTTATACCTTTGACATTCTTCTATTTAGATATCCGTTCTAGTTATACTTATATATATTTCACTAAATAGACCATTGCTTCGTCTTTTATGGGATAATTGAACAAAGCTTTATATAAATTTATTAAATATTGATGTATTGTGTATGTATGTATATATGTTAGTAGTGAATATATAATATATTATATAATATTTTATATATATAAATATATATAATATATATATATATAGTGATGATGATGTGATTATATATATATATTATATATATAGGTATATATAATATATATATAAAATTATATAATATATATATATATAATAGTGATATAATTTATATATATATAATATATATATATTAATATA
>JABUQX010036102.1:0-2500 GCA_015478945.1 Trachelipus rathkii | reverse complement strand
CGCCGAAGCCAGAGCCAGAGCCAGAATCTAAGATTATAAATTTGTTTCATGAAATTAATTGTTTGGAGATGAAAAATTTAGTTTGCCAGAAAACGCACTGAACAATTTCAAAATAATGCAGAATCTTTAGTCGGCGGGATGACCGGATCCGGAAGTAGGAGCGGTAATGAGTCGAAGCCAGTATGTATAAAATTTTTCAAAAGATTATTTTTTTTTAGGTAGAAATATTATTTATGTCAAGAAGACGTGCTGAACATTATCAAAATAGTGCAGAAACTTTATCGTCGACCGGAAGCCGAAGCCGAACGGTCAAGTGCCGCGAGCCGGAGCCTCGGAGTCACGGATCCTGGGTATGTTTTTTCAGAAAATAATATTTTTAGGTGAAAAATTTTAATTGGTCAGAATTTGTGTTACTGAACTCAATTTTCAAGTATATTGTACAGATCCTTAGTCGACTTATACGTATTATATCCGTCGAAGCGATATTGCCGGGCAGTCGCCAGCGCGGCGCTTCCTGACTGCTTGAGAACTATCAGTATAGTTCGAAATTTTTTTTCGCTCTGCGAGAAAAATATTTTTTTAGGTGATAAAGAATTTATTGCTCTAGTAAGATCCTGACCTAGGAAACCCTCATTAACTTCATACGATTAGCTGACATCGAAACTGTTCCTCTTAGATACGATCCTCGCCGAGTCGAGCCGGCCATGTCCCGCAGCCGGTGCGTCTAGCCACAGCCGGTCGCTGCGCGATTCCATGACAATTTCCTTTTCACGACAAATATTATATTTTTTGCCGTTGGGAGTCGATCACTCTCCTCGGCTTGCCTCTAAAGCGTGTCCTTAGACACTCGAGACTCTTAGCAGCCAATGTCGCCTAGCAGGAATCGTGTGCAGATCGGAGAAGGTACGGATGTACGTGGCGTCGGAGTGCGGAGCTCGTCATCACGTCCTTCAAGTCTCTGCGCTAGCAGAGCTGATTCGGCATGCATGGAGCTGTCGCCGGCCCTCTCGTACACACGATATAGGTGTGTCATTGTCAGATTATTTTCAGTGACAAATAATTTCTTCTAGCACGGACGAACGTGACAACACACACCATTAACTCAACTAGGTCCATACGTAAACCTTTTATATTCTCGGAGTCTCGAAGCCGTAATGTCACGTATGACTCGTACGCCGCTCTTCTAGGTTCACCATCGACCCGGAGGCCGGATCCTAGTATTAATTTCTAACACTCTACCCGGGACTATACATACTTTTCGTCTATAGGAGTTGTAAAAATATAATTGCTTCAGAATCGTTGTTCTAGCTTGCTAGACAATTCTACAAACATCAGGATGCCCGAAGAACTCAACTTGGTCGGAGTACCCGGATCCGAGTCGGAGTGGAGCAGGAGCTTGAAATTTTTTCGAAAAATCATTTTTGGTGATGAAAAATTTATTCCAGAATATGTGCTAACCAATTTTCAAATTAGGTCCAGGATCCTTTTAAGATCTAATCCGTAGCCGGATCCGGAGTCGGCAGCGGAAGTCGAAGTAGGAGCGGTGTCGAAGCTCCGCCGCCGGAGAGCCAGAGTGAATGAAATTTTTTTGAAGCCGTACAATAAATAAGTGTTTTAACCGGTCTCGTCACATGTCTGTTCTCAGCAAGGGATACAACTGGCCAACTTCTCTAGAGTAGTTCATTATTCTTGTCCTTATTTCACCCTCCATACATTTCCGACTGCCTGCCTTTACGAAATAACTAAATTTCTTTAGGCTCGAAAATTAACTTATTACAAGAGAGATCGTGTGAACAATATGCAAATAGTGCAGACCGAACCTTTAAGTACGAGATCTCTCTCTCGGAGCGAAATCAGAGACTTCTGATCCGGCGCACCCGGATCCTCCCGGAGTCTATGCAGTTTTTTTCATGGAAAATATTTTGTTTTTATAGAGTTCCTCTCGAACATATCTTATTCTCGGAAGACCCTATGCTATCTTCAGCACTTCAGTCTTTCTCATATTTTCCAAATAGAGGCAGAATCCTTAGTCTGATCTGTATTACAGTTGGAGTAGTCATGCAATGCGAACTCAGAGCCGCGTGCGACTGCGAGTAATCAGGCCATATATTTTCGAAACAACTATTATTGGCCGCGGCATAATTTTATGTGCAAGACATGGATCGTATACTCTGAACAACTATCAGATGATGCCCGGAAACCTGAGTCGGATCTCGGAGCCTGAAAGCGATACAGAGCCGGAGCCGTGGATCCGGGATCCGAATCCTCAGTGTCGCGTGTTGCAACCACTGGAATTTTTTTCGGCAAATAAATTTTATTGAGTCTCGCTATGGTGAATTAACATATTATATCGTCTAGTAAATGTGCCTGAAAATTTTTCTAACTTAGTCTCCAGTCAATCCCTGTGTTACATCCAGGTCTCGTCTCGGGAGTCGGGAGCCGGAGCTAGATCCGGAAGCCGGCTCTCCAGTCGGAGCCGGCCGGAGTTAGAAATATCGGC
>JABUQX010036101.1:52500-66641 GCA_015478945.1 Trachelipus rathkii | reverse complement strand
CAAAGAGATGTTTAGGCAAAGCCTGAATGCTTTTATCAGATGTAGAACAGAATTTTTGGGGAACAGGAAGCCGAAACCACTAAATTGACAGAACTGCTAGCGTTGTTATCGTTCTCATGATGTAGAATTGAGTATAGAGTGCCTCTTACATCTCACGTAAGAAATTTCCGGATAACCTAGGCGATGTTAGTGATGAGCAGTGAACGCTTCCATTAAAAACTAGAAGTTTATGAAAGGCACGTTACAGGGCCAGTGGGATACAAATATGATGGGCCGACTATTGTTGGAGCTTGATGGGGGATATTCCAGACGCTATGCCCAGTAGATCGCTATGAAGAGAAAGTTACTACAATCGTAGGTTGTTTACATTACTAAACATTTCCTTCTATTGACATTCATTGTTGGTTCCAATATTACTCTGTAATTCATAGTTGTATTATATGTTTAACATATATCTTATCAAATAGACATGTATCAATATATTGCGATTAAGTAATATTTCTATTTCTAATTTCCATATATTATATATATTATACTATATACTAATATATATATATATATATATATATAATATATATATAATATATATAATTATAATAATATATATAATATATATAATACATATATATATATCTTATATATATATATATTATATATACTATATATATTAATATATTATAATATATATATATATATATAATATTATAATTATATATATATTATATATATAGTATATTATATATATATATATATATATACTAATATATAAAATATATATATATTATATAATATATAATATATATATATATATATAATATATTATATATATATTATATATACATAGTATATATATAATATATATATATATAAATCCCAATGTATCTGATAGATCCTCTTGAAAAAGGTAAAAAGTCATAAAATTTTACAAATCTGTGTTACACCCAATTATCTCACAAATGCGATGTGAAATGCAAAAACCGATTTACTTTGGAATCAGCAACATAATAATGCAAGTGCGACAACCGTCAAGAAATTTCATTTTTTACAGTTCATTATACAAAATTAATAAACAAAAGTCTTACCTATAACGCAAACCATTCACCTATTTAAAATAACACATATGTTCCAAAAAAAAAATTTTTTTTTGTTTGTTCTAATTTTTTTTATTGCTTTTCTATTCAGTTTTACTTTAATGCAGATTCCAAATATGTTTTTTAGTTTTTCTCTAGCAATCGATCGTTTTTGTGTTACGGAACGGCAAGAAGTGTTTATTGCTTTCATTTTAGTATGATGGTTCTTGTTGCAGAAAAAAAAAAAACTTTTTGTTTCTTCTGATTTTTTTATTCGTTTTTTATTCACTTACATTGCAGATTTCAAATATGTTTTCAGTTTTTTCTGTTAAGAATCGACCGTTTTTGTGTTACGACGGCAGGAATAATTTATTGGAATCTTTCTCTCCCTTTTGTAGGGTGGTTAACAGCTGGCGCTCGTGTAAAGTCAGTTGCCATTTAATGTTTTATGGGATGTTCATGCTTAAGAACATATATATAGTATATATATATTATTACTATATATACTATAACATATATATATATATTATATCACTATATATATATATATCTATATATACTATATATATATATAATATATATATATCTATATATATATATATATATATATACTATATATATCCATTGGTTAAACAACATTCTACGTGCAATAATCTATTGAAGTGAGGTATAAACCTATTAAACTACATCTTCTTTTAGGAGTAAATACTAATAAACTTTATAAATCTACAAGTAGAAACCGTTGTACCGTTGCCAGATTCATTTTTGTTATGGTGTGTGATAATTATGTTACGTTTAAGCAACATTTACCATCGAGAAATTGGTGAAGCGGAACAAGTATTGGATAGCGTTACAGGCCTATTTCAACGAGGATATTCAGACACAAGGAAAGGCGATACCAGCCGTTGGGATAGTGTCCATGCATGGTGATTATAGTGGTTTTTGATAAAGTAATCCAATCTATCACAAGAGCAAAGGCACGATCCACAAAGCAATTTTAAATGCAAAGTAAGCATGTCTTTGGCATATTAAAGCATTGACTTAGGCTATATTAAATATAATGTATTTATCAAGTAAAAATTCATTTTTTAAGTTTCTGTTCGTAAATTTAACAACCTTCAAATAAAAAATTGTGAATAGTAACCCTACAAAGTAGCTCATTACAAACATAAAAATGCAAACATTAACGTATGGCAACAACTCTCAAAGTATCCAAAATGATAACCGAAAAAATCGAGGTCATATCTGTGTAATCGAAGTCAAAAATATAATATAGGATTCAATAAAAAAAATCAACACCAACATTTCTTTGTGTTTAACAATAGTGTAATTAATGAAAATTGAACACCGGTTCGTAGTTAAAGATTACTTTAACTAAATTACTTCATTTGATAAGCTCTAAGGTTAAATGACACATTACAGTTTTTCCATTTATCATGGATAACCTATTCTTGGTGGCTTCAACAAATATTTCCTCCTCGTCTAAATATTCTTTCCACTTGCTGATCGAGGTGAGGCTGAAAGTATTTTATTGCTAGTTTTTTTCCAAATTCATAAAACTATTTTCAGTGTTGTTTTCCCAATTGGAAGGGAATATCCATTGTCTTACTGGTCAAATCCGCAAGAAGGCCAACTTTTATATGTTGGTGTTGATTTGATGTATGTCCGTAGTGTAGCCATTTCTTACTGTTGTATGCTCAGATAATCACATCGTCAGGGAAGGAATGGGATTTCTCTTTGTTCGAACGTCTCATCTGTTCTTTTGTGTATGAGCGATTTTGATGCCAACGAGATTTCTTTAACGAACAATCGCATTGAAAGGAAGCTGAAGAGTGGAGACCTTCAGCTTCAGCTTTCCACTACGTGAAGTCATCGTCAGCAGAAGAGTCAGGACTCAACTTGCACCATTACTCTCACGTTCAACGTGTCGATAACCCACACTTTTAACTCGATTCAACTGCATAAGATGTTGAAAGAATTAGCAATGAATCGCACAATACTAAGTGATCAGGCTTCCTTCCAGGATTTAGCAGCATGAAATACTTAGTATGTCTTTTTTCTAGCTCGATTTTTAGCTCTTCACGAGTGTAATTATTCCACGAAGCTTTTGCTTATTATTGCCTGTTATTTAGAAATTAGAATTTATTGCTAAAATGGAAAGATCACTAGGGGACGTTACATTACGTTTAATGCTTGTTTTAGTGATGTTGTCAAATGGCCTCAAGTAAATGGAATAATTGCCACTGGAAATCAGTCAACATTTTCTGATTGGCATTCAGGCAGCGTATATGGAATACTCGGGAACTTTATTGTCAACAATCTTTATGAAGCATATAATTCTGCTCAGCGTGTAGAAACGTCTTGAAATTATTTATGCTGTTTGACATTCAGCTGCATCTGTGAAGTTTTAAGCTTTGCAGCTGCCCCGTTGCTGAATAGTGAAAATGAGACGGATGATGCAGAACAAAGTAATAAAATCATTTTTAACAGACTTCTGCACTAATATTGAGATCGTGAAGATGTCAGTAGTCGTGCAATGTGAATAAAAGCATGAAATTGATAGCAAGCCACTCTCCTTATATACGCTACCATTGTTGGTCCATTATGCCCGGATCGACTAAAGTGAAAATTCTATTTTATTGGAATATTGAAAAATGTCAAAGGCCCTTATGGTCTGACAAATGACAAAGATTTTCGCATATTGGCTTCAAACTTTGGCGTGAGAATTTTATTTTTTGGAACAATAGTTTTAGAATTTCAAATTTAAATTGAAAATAACTTTCCTTATGTTGACGTAATTTATCGTTTATAAAGCTCAATATTCGGCCCGAATAGTGAAAAAGCCGAATAACGAATATTCGGTATTTTGGCCGAATAGGCCGATATACCGAATAATTACGTACATACTTGGGAGAGACTTCATTATATAGTTATATTATTATATATATAGTTATATATATAATATATATATAGTATATATATAATATACTATATATATACTATTACTATATATATATATATTATATTATATATATATATATATATATTTATAATAATATAAATATGATCATTATATAGTATATATAAGTATAATCTATATATTATTATATTATATATATATATATAGTGTGTATATATAATATATATTATATATATAATACTATATTTAAATATTATATCTATATATATATATATATATATATAAATATGTATATATATATATATTATATAATATATATTATATATATATATATATACTATATACTATTAATATAGTATATATATTCTTTCAATAAACGGCCGGTTTTCCAAATTTGCTTGGACTGAGCACCAATTTTCAGTCACCCATAAAGATGGACATAAAATGCGAATTTTCGGCCAGATTTTGTGGGAAAAGAAGCAAATTCGTTCTATATATATTATCTCCAATAAAGGCAAGGCGTTTTAATAATGTGCTTGGGCTGACCAATTTTCACGCACCCCTAAAGATGACTAAATTTGCAATTTACAGCCGATTTTGACCAATAAACCAACTGTAGCTTTTTCAATGCCGTCTAAACGTCGTGCTACGGAGTGGCTTTTTCTGTGTCTGTAGTCATTCTTTTCAAGAATTTTCATTTTTTCAAAACCTATTATTTTGACATTTTCTTTTTAACTTTTACAATTCTTCTCGAAATGACTTCAACTTGAATTGCATAGATGGATCCATTAAACCTACAATGCACAAAATTTGTCTTTTTTGCTTTTTTGAAAATTTGTGCTCAGCAATGTCCACTTTTTAAAACCCTTTTTTTGTTTTTTTTTTACAAATGACAAATTGAGAATATATTTTTTTTCTCCTCATGCGATCTGGAATGAATTTTCCGAGCATTCTGTCGTCGATTGAGATGCACAGTTTTTACTAACTTAGATAATCTGCTTTGTATTCTTTTTTCTGTAGTTTTCTGTATTTCTTTGTACTCTGGATTTGTTCTTGGAACAAATTTTCAAAAAAAGTATTTTTGGAATTTTTTAAATAATTTTATTTTGAAGTATCAAAATATTATCTAAGTAACAAAAAATGTATCTCGCCGACTTACAAACATCTAAAAATTTGATGTTGCAACTAGAACACGTCAAAAAAATATATATCAAAATATTTTGCGAAAGTGAAATATCTGATATATTTTTTTTTCCTACTTGTCCGATTAAATCAAGTTTTCAAGGCTTGTATATAGCCGAAGAGACATCTTTTTACTTAGATAATTTTTAGTATACTAAAAGAAGTTTTTTTTTAAATTTCAAATTTTTTATTTAAAATTTGTTCAAGAACAAATCCAAAATACTGCATATAACAAAGAAATTATCTAAATAAAAATTGTGCATCTACCCGACTACAATGTCCTGAAAATTTCATACATATCGGATAAACAGAAAAGAAAATATCCCAATTTTTCAATTTGGAAGAACCAAAAATGTGGTTTTTGACAAAATCGACCAATTTGCTCAGATATGGGGTAAATATCAAATTCCGTCTTCTACATAAGTTTAGATAATACTCCAATCTTTGTATATTTTAAGTTTCGAAGTCATTTCGAAAAAAAATTATAGGAGGAGATATTGACAATGTCAAAAACAATAGGTTTTGCAAAAAATCTCGCCCCCCCAACCCCCCATCAACCCCCCCCAACAAACTTAACTGCCCACTACACCGCACCCAGCAACAAATAACTCCCGAACAGACGCACCTTTCTTTAACGAACGTCAAAAAAGCTACAATTTTGGTGTTTATTTGATCAATCGGCTGACAATGTACGAATTTTATGTCCATTCTTGAAGGGGGCAATTTGGCTCAGCCGAAGCCAATAATTGGAACGAAGATCATTACATTAAATAAAGAATCTTACACCAAATGCAAAATGCTTTCCTCAATTTCTGATAAATAAAATATATACTCTTAATTTGCTTCATTGATTAACTATTCTTTTTATTACTATAAGGAATTATAAAAATTAAGAGACTTAAGCCATTCAAAAATTTTGATAACAAATAATTTCGGGGGGTTGAACCCCTGACGATATTGCAAATTTGTATAATATTACTATCTATATATTATATATATATATATATATATATATATATATATATATAATATATTATATTATATATATAGTATATATATATATATATATATTATCATATCTATATAATAATATATATATATATACTATATAATATCTATATATACGGTATATATATATATAATATATATATATATTAAATATATATATATATATATATATATATATATATATATATATATTATATATTATATATATATAATATTATACTAATATATATATATTTATAATATATTATATAGTATATATATATAGTTATATATATATTATATATATTATATATTTTATTTAATACAATATACTATTTATATATATATTTATATAATATATATTAATATATTATATTATATTATTATTATAAACTGCTACATTCTTGTTACATGAATTTCATCTAGTGTCATCTACTCAATGAATGAATTAGTTCATAAAATAGAATAGCATAAGCCATGTCTCCTTCATTTTTTACTCTTAGTTTATTTTATATGCAAAGAGCAGAAAAAGTCGTTCAACGCTAGCTAATGTTGAGGTAGAGCAGTAACAGTAATTGCAGCTTCTTGTCATGTCTGGACTACTTTTGATGGCTTTATAAATTTAGCTTCGAAGTTATATATTTTTTTCAAACTTCTTAGAGCAAAGAAATTTTGTTGTAAGTTATGGAATAATTGTGTAGCAGGGGAGAAAGAAGGGCCCTTATGAACCTTTTTCTTGACAAGTCCGACGGCTTCGACTAAAGCTCTTATTCAGATCTCAGAAGCTTTTTCATACTCATCTTCTGAGCTTCCGAAAAAGGACTTGAGAGGTAGTAAAATTTGGTAGTGTAGTTCTCTATTACAATAGTTCAGATGTATCCTTTTATTCTTACGTGTAGATAGGAATTAATATGAACAGCAGCTAGTAGAATATCTTTTTGAGGGAAAATTTTCTTCGTACCTTGAGTCTTTTATACCTTCAGCATCTTAAATATAGATAGTATGAGGTTGAAGGTTGAATATTAGAATATAATCAAATTGAAACATAAGGGAAGGTTAAAAACTTCGAAAGTTTTGCATTGATTTTGTGATTGGAAGTCGAAGTAGTGAGTTGTTGAAGTGATTAAAGTTATCACGGAGTCAAATTCATAACTTTGTCAGTTCAAATTTCTTGACAGCACTCTACTATCTTGAAAAGTTCGATCCACTAGATTCCGACCTCTTTGAAATACGATCGACTACATCTCTTCAAATTCCGACTCCGACCCGCGGACTCGCTCCGCTTCCACTCCCACAACCCTGATATATATAGCTGTTTGATTAGGAAGGAGAGAGAGAACTGTTTGTTAAAATTTGGCTCATTATAATATATATTAAATATATTATTAATATATTATATATATATTATATATATATATCTATATATATATTATATATATATATAATATATTATATAATTAATATATATAATATATATATATATATATATATATATATATATATATTATATATATATATATACCTATCCCCATCACGAGAAAGATTAATTAAGCGAATAATGCCACAACCAAGTACGCAAAGTGACCATACATTTTTTTTTAAACATTCAATACTTCCATTCACGGTTGTCTGCAACTCTATAGCAACAAATATACAATCATACTTTATCTATTATCCATCTATCTATCTATGTTATGTGTAAATAAATATCTATTCTATCTATCTATATATTATCTATCCATCTATCTATCTATCTATTTCTTATCTATTAATTAGTTATCTATATGTTTAGTTTTGTATCTTTCTTGTGTTCTCTCTCTATGTATTATTAGAAAAGTATCTTATCTATCTATCTATCTATCTATCTAATCTATTATCTAACTCTTCTATCTATCTAATCTTCTATCTAATCTATGTATCTATCTATTGTTTATCATCTATTATTATCTTCTATCTATCTATCTATCTATTATTATTATCTATATATCTATCTATCTTCTATTATTATTCTATTTTATGTATCTAATATTTTCTATTATCTTTATCTTCTATTTCTATCTATCTATCTATATATCTATCTATATTCTACTCTAATCTATCTTTATTATCTATTATCATATCTATTATGTATCTATCTATCTATTATCTATTATCTATACTATTTCTATTACTATTATTATTATCTATCTATATTCTAATTATCTATTATCTATTATTATCTATTATCTTTTTTATTTTTCTATATCTACTATTATCTATCTATCTATCTATTATCTATCTAATCTAGTCCTATACTATCGTATTATCGTATACCGGATACCTAATGATTTCAAATTTTCTGATGTTGCTTTGACAGAACAAATATCCATCGACGATTAATTGACCACAGATTCGTTTCTTCTCTATTTCTTTAATGAAAAAAAAAGGAATTCATTAAATATTAATAGCGGAGTGTGACAGTGTTGTGTTATGTCCCCTTGGCTATTTAATTTCAATTTATTGCCTTAATCATAGAATATAGTACTATATATATATATATATATATTATATATATATTATATATTATATATTATATATATTATTCTATATATATATATATAATATATATATATTATATATATATATTATATAATATATTATATATATATATATTATATATATATATAAATAAATATATATATTATATATATATATATAATATATATATATATTATATTAATATATTATATTATATAGGTATACATAATATATAAATATAATATATATATATATATATATTATTATATATATTAATATTATACTATATATATATATATATATATATATATATATATACATAATATATACTTTATAATATATTATATATATATATCTTATATTATATATTTATATATATATATATATAATATATATATTATATAATCTATATAGCCTTATATAAGCTATATATATATAATATATATATATATACTATTATATATATATATATTATATATATAATATATATATTATATATATATATATATTAACTATATATAGCCTATATATATATTATACCGTATACATATATATATATTTATAATACTATATATACATATATATATATATATATTTATTATATAATATATATATATATATTATTACTATATATATATATAATATATATATCATATATATATATATATTATAATATATAATGCGCTACATGTGGCTCAATGTAGAGGACAGAGTCGATGAAGGCGCCGATTCGATCCCTAGTCGAATCCTAGGTAGAAATTACTTAGAGAAGTCCCTCCTAGAATAGGGCTATCCCGTGAGGTGTGAACTATCAGAATTTAATATATGATATTATATATATATATATATATATATATAATACTATTATATTTTATATTATATATATTATTAATATATATATATCAATATATATATATATATATATATCTTATATATAATATATATTTATGTTTTCCTTTGGTGGGACAGACAAGGTTACTACCAGATATCTGAAGATTTTTAGGGAAGAAAATCGAAGGCTAGGCCATATTAGCAGCGACTGTCCCTATGATCGGAATTTGAAATTGTGCAACTCAGGGAGTGGGAATATATATTTGGAGTATGGTTCCGGACTTACTAGTTGAGTACATGTAAGTCTGAGCATAGTGGTTAAGTTTGGGGTTAAGGAATTAAACGGAGAAAGGATGAGACTGTGAAAGACGTTCACACAAGTCGTCCTCATTGAAGAAAGTGTGAGGCTAGATAGTTCAGAAGAGCTGCGTCTGTTGTAAGAACGATACTATAAGGATAGTGAATCAACAATTTGATGGGAAGAAAGAGATTTGAGAGAATCGGTGAAAACAAGAAAGTTGATAAGAAGAAAAGCCGAAGATTCTACCTTTTTAAAAGGAGCTGTGTGAGTGGAACTACCCAAGATACGTGAGTCATACTCCATACAGGGGTGAACGACACGCTTTTAAAAAGCAAACAACTAGGGTAGTGTGAAGAATTTTTTAAGTGCCTCAGAAGCTTTTAGTAAGTTTCTAGAAGCTTGTTTAATAACAGAATAATATGATACTTCAAAAAAAAGATCTCGAGATAAAGGAGCGCCAAAAATATTGTGGTCCCATCGAGGATCTAGCCTAAGAAAATAAGGACATAAAATCTTAGTTCTTTGTTTTTCGAAGATGTTATACTCGTGTGGAAGATTATCTCGAGTAGAAAGATGAAAGAACTGAGTTTTTTGTGTCATTGAAGACAGCTATGTTTTCTCCTTACCCCAATTAAAAATTCGAGAAAGAACAGAGGTGAGTTTCACTAAGCATCAGCTATTAATAGATAGTTGGAACGTCTTTCAAAGTGAAAAGAGTAATGAAGGGTGAAGCCGTTGGCACATCATATGTGGATAGGTAATGAAATGTTTGAGAGGTCATTAAAGAAAACAAGGGAAAGAGTTTGGGGTAGAGTTGTGGCTGAAAAATAAAAAACAACGACCTCGACATTTTATTTTTTAACGTGTTTTTTTTTTCGAAAAAAAACGTTTTTTTGTTTGTTTTTTTTTATTATTATTCTTAAGAAGTAATTTCATTACTAATAGTCATGATGATTTTTTTTCTCCATGATTGTAGTGTATAAATAACTACTTTTAAATAGTAATAGCTAGATACGATAGTTTTTTTTTTTTCATTTATTAATGTTGAGTAGGGAAAAAATTTTACAATAGAAAATTGTTTAAAATAATGACATCATTTTAAAAGTTAAATCTTTAAATTTACATAATAATCTTTCTTAAAAAAATTTAAGAACAAAATCGAAAAGTACCTAAACTGCATACCTACATCATTTCATTAAACCAGATTTTTGTACAGTGCAATTATTCAAAACAAAACTATTTCAAGGTTTCTTAGTGAAGAAACTAGCTTTAAATAGTTAAAGACAATATAAAAAAAAATTATCTATTTTGAAAAAAAAAAATTAACCAATAAAAAAACTGTATAAAAGTTTTATTTTTTTATTTTCTTTATTTTTTTATTTTTTTTTTTGGCAACTAGTTGGGGTAGGAGAGAATCCTGAGGAACACCACATTTGATATATTTAAAGGATGAATGATGACCGTCTACAACAGCAGCTACAAGAAAGCTGGAAAAGAAATAAGAGAGAATTAAGATATTACCGAAAGAGGAAATTTAAAAATCAAAGTTTTGTGCCTAACTCAATCGAAGGCTTGCGATATGTCCAGCGCTACAGAAAAAAAATCACCGAAATGCCGAAGAGCAGAGAGGAAGGACGGCTAGGAGTCAGAGAGAAGGGAAAAAGGATCACCAGTAGAGTGATCCTTACGGAAACAACAGTTGTATTATAAGATTTGTTTATAAATATTTCCGTTAAAAATAGATTCGTCAACTTTGGAAAATAGCGAGGTAGGATAAAGAAAAAGAACTCCGATCGATCCCACCCTGAAAAGCAGTAATCTAATTCAAGAGAAATCAAAGTACTATCCCAAATCAGACTAGTTTGCCTTACCGAAGTGCACAAAAGATTAACAGAAGGAGTGACTAAAATGCCTAGCCACACTAAGATTCAACCTTAATTAAGCCACCTCGAATATTTCCATACATTGCAACCAGATCCCGAACACTCTGTCACATTTCCTACTAGATTGTTACTCTAACACTCAACCCTCAATCTCGTCATTGTAGGTTTTTTGCCCCGGAACAGAACCACAACCAGGCACTATCACAAAAACCCTCCATTCACTACTATTACACACCTCTCTTCTCGTCTCTACTAATCTCACATTCTTTCCTTCAGACACAACTTATTAAGTCAATCCACATTTTCTTCGTTCTTCCAGCCGGTTTGTTCCATGCACACTCACCACAATACATCCGCTTATTCAACCGACTATCATCCAACCTTTCCATGTGACAAAACCATCTTAATACACTCATATTTTCTCTCATTTACGCCTTTATTCACACCACACGCCTCCCATGCACGTTTCATTCATAATCTTATTAATTCTTCTCACAAATAACACTCCCCTATAAGATTTTCCATCGGATCTGTTTCCGCCTTAGATTCATACCTCTTATTCCACACCAGTTTACCTACTATACATTAACACCAGTAAAACCACAGCTTTATGCAGAACCCTAAGGCACTCCAATCTAACACTTTCCCCTGACACCCTTACCCCCTAATTTTTTTCATTGCCCCCATCCATATGCAAATTAAATAGCCAAGGAGACATAACACATCCCTGTCTCCCTTCACTATTAATATTAAATCATTCACTTTCCATTCCATTTATTCTTACACACGCTTCAATATCGACATACATATATGTACTCTCTAATTTAAAATCTTTCATATTCCCCAATTTCAATGCGGCATTTTATATATATATATATATATATATATGATATATAATATATATATATATATATATATATATATATATATATATATATATATTTATATATATATATATATACATACATATTATTAATAATAATATATATAAATATATATATATATATATACTATATATATATTATATATATATATATAAATACTATAATTATAATATCATCAGGCTGGGGTCAAGTACATTTCTGTCAATGCAAGTAAAGTTACAGGACAAGTACATTAGTACAAGTACAAGTACATAGTATCAATACTCTAGAATTTATATATATATATATATATTATATATATTATATATATATATATATATATATATATATATATATATAAATATTTAATATATATATATATATATATATATATATATAATAGATATATAATATATATATACGTATAAATATATATATAATATATATATAAAAAAAAATATATATATATATACATATATATTATTATATAGATATATAATATATAATAATATATATATATATATATAATAACTATATATATATAACCTATAAAATAATATATTATATATATATATATATTATATTATATATATATATTAATATATTATATATTATTATATATATATTATATATATATATTATATATAATATATATATACTATATATATATATATCATCTTATCATCATCTTCCTTTTTTTCCGTCGACGTGACATGCATCGAGAAAAGAAAAGTTGTAGAAGAATATGACATAAGTCAAAAGTGAAAGCCCAGCCTTACCGCCCCCTCTATAAATATTAGTGAGAAACTCGTCGCAGCCACAAAATCCACCCTAGAGCTGCATGGGACCGCGACGGACCCTACTATGGCATCTCGTCAAAGTGTGGTTCATCCCTTGGCCCAGGTGAGCCACAACCATACCCCCCCCTTAACAAACTCCACCATCACGTCCTATTATGCATCTTTCTCTCGCCTCTGCCCAAACTCATATTTCTCTCCTCCAGACATTCCTTTACTGACTTCAATCCACTTTTTTCTCGGTCTTCCAGCCGGTCGATTTCCCAGCACACTCACCACTATACATTCGCGTAACCAACCGACTATCATTCACCCTTTCCACATGACCAAACCATCTCAAACGTACTTTCATTTATTCTCTCAATTTATTCCCTTTCTTCACACAACACAAAACTCTCTAATATTTCATTCCTCATTTTTCAATTTCAGATTTCTTCTCCAAAACAAATCACGCCCCTAAGATTTCAATCTGAACCACATGAAACTTATTTATAATCTATACCTTCTATATTCCAGGACCATAGTGACACAAACTACTATACATGATTTATACACAGGTGTAACAACGATACGCCTCATGAGTAAACGATCTTAAAGCTCTACACGTCAATACTGATAATGTGCCGAATAAGTATATAAGGTATATAATAGTAACATTAATATATATAAGTTATATATGATTTTCCTATATATAATTGCCTGAAATGAAAATAAAAGCAAAGTATAATAGCAATCAAGAAGAAAGTAGTCTTTTGAAGAATTTTGAACGATTTCACAAAATTTACAAAAA
>JABUQX010036101.1:10000-45000 GCA_015478945.1 Trachelipus rathkii | reverse complement strand
AATTTTGTTCTCATTTTCTCATTTTTTCTAAATTTGATTTAAATTTATAACAATTAAATTAATCATAAAAATAAATTAAATTGAACTTTTCATCGACTATGCTATTTTTTTTTTAGAAAAATTACAATGTTCTTGCCTATAATTGTCAAAAGTACCGAGATATGTATGGGTTTATGAAAATTTCAACGAAGGAAGCGTGATTGAGGAACAATATCCCATTGAAGTTTGCGTTTTCAAAAAATATTCATATCATTTTGATTAATATAGCTATCACAAATCAAATGTACAAATGTAATATCGATAGCCATTGAAAATTTTTTTCTTGTTAAAAGTTCCCAGATGATATACAGCATTACTCCATATGAAGAAGCTGGTACGAACTGCAATGATCATTCTCTTTATTTAAATTCATATTTTTGTAGAGATCAATAATAAATTAGGCATAACATTTAATAGCAATGTCATGAAAAACAATATATAATACTCAAGAAAGAAAATCTGATAGTGGAAAGCAGTATTGGGTTATATATTTAGTTCGGGATCAATATTAACCAGATCTTTGACTTTTATTACCATATCATATTATTGTCTGTGATTATATATATTAATATATATATCTATTTTATATATATATTATATATTTTAATATATTATTATAATAATTTATATATATATATATATATATATATCTATTAACATATTAAATATATATATTATCTTGTAATATTATATATTATATAATATATATATATATATTATTTATATATATAAATATATATTTATTATATAATATATTATATAATATATTATTTATAATAATATTATTATATATATATAATATAATAATATAATATATATTATATATAATATATATATTATATATATATATATATATATATATAATATATTATATATTATATTTATTATATTATATTATATATTATAATATTTTCTAGAATAATGGAATTGATAGTTGCATATTATATACATATTATATATATATATATATATATATATTATATATATATTATATATTATATATATTATATTTATATATATATATATTATATATATATATAAGTAGAAAAAGTTACAATAAAAGTATATATACTATAGAAATGTAGTTGGTTCGGCGTTTATATTTCCTTTCAACTTCTTTAATATATTAATGGAACTGTTGGAAAGGTGACAGGGTAAAACTGTGTAATAAAGAAGCGAGGAGAGAGAGAGAGAGAGAGAAGAGAGAGAGAGAGAGGAGAGAGAAGGAGAGAGAGAGAGAGATGAGATGATGAGAGAGAGAGAGACTATCAACGTCACATACAAGATAGAAATATAACTGCGCATTTTCCTCTTTATTAATAACTAATATATGTTTATTATTGTAATTTTATATGGAGGAATATCTAATTCAAATGTTATTAAATAAATCAATTAAATGTTAATGTATAATACATAATATATATATATATATATTATATAATTATTAATATAATATATTTATAATAGTATAATATAATATTATATATATATATATTATATTTATATATATAATATTTATATATATATATATATATATATTATTATATATATTATATATATATATTGTAATTATTATATAAATACTATATATATATATATATATGATATATATATTAATATATATATATATATATTATATATTATATATTTTAATATATTATATATATTAATATATATATTATATTTAGAGTTATAATATCTATATATTTATATATATATATATATATATATATATACTATATAATATTATATATATATATATATATATATAATATAATATATAGATATTATATTATATTATGTATATATATATATATTATATATTATATATAGTAATTATTATTATTAATATTATATAATATTATATATTATATTAAATTTAATATTTAAAATAATATTAAATATATTTATATAATATATATTATAATATATATATTTTTATAAATATTTATTATATATATATATATATATATATATATATAATATATATAATATATTACATATAATATTTATATATTATATAATAAATATATATTTAATATATATATATAAAATATATATTATATATAAATTATCATATATTATTATATAGATATATAATATTATCTATTATTTTATATATATATTATAGATAGTTTATATATCTTTATATATATACTATTATATATATGATATATATATATATTATATATATATAAGTATATAGTATATAATATTTTCTTATGTATATATATAATATATATTATTATATAATTATTATATATTATATACTATTATATTATATAATATTATATATATATATATATATATTATATATATAGGCTAATTATATATATTATAATATATATATATATATATATAGATATTATATATGATATAGGTATATATTAATAATTATATTATATATATATATATATATATATATTATTATATATTTTGTATAATATAGTAAATAATTATATATATAAATATTATATATATTATATATAAGTGGATACTTATATATAATAGTATATTATATTATATATATAATATATTATTATTTATATAATTATATATACATATATATATATATATAATTTAGTAGTATATATATTTATATATATACAGTATATTATTATATTATATTTATTATAGTATATATATTAATATATATTATATATAATATATATTTTTATTTAGGTATATATAAAAAAATATCAGGTTTTTTTTTAACTTAAGCTCATCTATAGGAAATATACTAAAAATTACATTATAGAGTAACAAATAAGTAAGCAGATAATTAAGATATATATTTTGTAAATAAAAACAATAATTAAAAAAAAAAAAAAAAAAAAAGAGAAGAATATATATATATATAAGTAACACAATAAATGTTTCGTTTTATTTTATCAGAAGTAGATAGAAGAACGGTCTTCACATCGAAAGGTCTAATCATTTTCAATTTTTATGTTTTATCGAGCGTTATTATTTCTGATTTAATATTGATGCGCTTAGAAATTTTTATTTGATACTCGTATTTATAGTATATTATGTTTTATAATATAGTTTTTATATATATATATATATATTATATATAATATATTATTATACGTATATATATTATTAGATGTAAAGGGGTCTTCAGTTCGTTGAGATGGGGACCTGTCTCGTGGCTAGAGCCACTAAATATGTAAAAAAATGAATATATAGATTTATATCTACTATATCGATATTTTACGGCAAAAAGTTATTTTATCATAGAGTGTACTTCTAGGACTAACTCCTTTACCATTTATATATATATATTATATATATGATATATATATATATATAATATATTTATATATATAATATATTATAATTATATATATTACTTGTGAGCTTGGAGTCAATTTGATGTTGCGATGAGGAGCGGACGCGGATGGGCCGGATTTAAAGAGGATGAGGATGACGGATGAGGATCCGGATGGTTTATCTTTGAGTTTGAATTAAAATTATATATCATATATATATATAATATTATATTATATAGTATATAATTATTTATATATTTATTATATATATATATATTATATTATTATATATATAATTATTATTATATATATATTATATTATTATGATATATTATATATATGTATATTATAATTATATAATATATATATATATATATATGTTATATATATATATTATATATATATATATATGTATATATAGAATATATTATAATATTATTAAGTAAATTTAATAAAATATGTATATAATATATATATAAAATATTATATATTATATTTATATATTTATATATTAATATATTTATATATATAAGAGATATAATATAAATATAATCAATATTTTTATTTTTTTTTTAATAATTGTAATATTGTATAGTTATATATATATATTATATTATATATATAATATATATATATATAAATATAATAATTATATAACTATATTATATATTATATATTTCTATATTATTCTATATATATCTATATATATTTATATATATATATAATATTATTATATTATATATATACTATATATATATATATATATATATATTATATTAAATATATTATTATATATATATATATATAATTTATAATTGTATATATAATAATTATATATTAATAAATATTTAGAATAATATAAATTAAATTTAAATTAATTAATAATTTTATATATTAATAAAATTGGGAAAAAACATACATACTATAATTTCTTAGATCTTTAATATTTATTAATTCTTTAACTTTTTCCAAAATAAATTACAAAATAAATTTTATGCCATATCTCTATAAATTTATATATAATCAGTAGTATCTATATTTGAATAGGTTCTTAATTCCTAATATATACTTCAATTTGTATAAAGGTGGTAATCCATACCTTTTTATCATATATTCTATAATATTATTATATCCATATATATATATCTATATATATCTCTTTATTTATATATTTATTATCTATATTTATTTCTGTATCTCTCTATACTAATATATTCTCTATCTCATCCTTCTTCTTCTCTTCTTCTCTCTCTCTCTTATCTCTATATATCTTTCTATATTACTATTAATATTATAGTATATATATTCTACTTATATATCTTCTCATAAATTTTCATTTTATATCATTATTTTATATCTATATATTCTTATTATTCCTATATAAATTTATATCTTTATAATCTAGGGTTATTCTATTTCCTTTCTTTCTTCAACTATATTTATTATTTATATATCTATATATATATTCTTCTATATTATAAATATATATTTATATTCAATTCTTTCTCATATTTATTATATTATAATATAGGCCTTATAAATCTATCTTATATCAGTCATTATCTATATTGCAAAACTAGACCTTGTAGACAATCACTAATATAATTTTTATATATAATTATTATTCAATTATTCATATCTACTATATATTTAATCTCTATATTACGTTCATATACTATCTATAACTATTATATTTATTAATCTCTTATATCTAATCCTATGGACTCATTCTAATATTTCTATAGGCTTGACTACTTATAATATATTTGTACTAATATCAATATTGTTCTTCAACTCTATCTCATCTATTATCTCTATTATCTTCTTCTTTATTACTTATATATATATATCTAATCTTAATACTATTATATATGCATGTATTATATTCTTCTTTACACTATTCATATAATAATATTAATTGAGGGTCTATGTCCACCTGGAACTACTTACCTTATATCTTATCCCCTCTCAATTATCTTATAGTTGCACCTCCTTTTAAATTTTTTTAAAGCTGATATAACTCCTCACCTGTCGTCACTACCCCCTTCACCATCTACTTATATTTATTTACACCGTAGCGTGATGCGGATGTCACGTGAGCTTGACTGCTTGGCATATAGCTGTGAGCTTACGGCTAGGTGCTGTTCGTGGGGATAGCAGGCTGCCGGTAGGTCACTTATTCGTGCGGACTGTTCCTAGCTCATAGCTGTCTACCTAGCTGCGATGATACTCATTGTTACCTATTATTATACATCAAACTCTAGTAATTATTACGAAATATATTCATTCTCTAAACTTTGATCATCTTTTCATACTTTTATCATCATTCATCTGATATTTTGAAATCGAAGTCAGACAGAAATTTTAAATTATTTAGGAATCTATTATCATTGATTTATAGTTTCGTGTCTACTATAGTAACTAATAATATAACTCTAAGATATTCTTTTATATTATTTAAAAAGACTAATCTGCTAAAATATTCCCAAAAAATATTTATGTATATATTATTACCTTATTTATTATCTAAAGAAAAATATAAATAAGTATCTATATATCTTATATCTTATATCTTCTATTCTATCATTAGTTAATAGAGGAGGAGACCCAAGATACGGCAGAACGTAAACTCTAATTTATAGAAGATATCTATTATCATTTTACATTATATTTTATTACTTATATTATCAAGTTTATCATATATCTAACTATTATCTTACTATATTTATATCTCTTAATATAGTATATTTTTCTCTGTATACTTATCTATATATATATACTCTTAATATTTATTATTACTTACCTTTTCATATATAAATACTATATATATAATATTATTATATATATATAAATTATTCTTATATATATATAATTCTTCATATATATTTAATTATCTCTATATATATTATATTTATTTTTATGTATATATCTATTCTATATTCTATATCTATTTCTTTTATCTTAATATTCTTAATATATATTATATAATTCTTCTTATATTATCTTTTAACTATCATCCATCATTATTCATATTAACAATTCCTAGAATATATATAAGCTATTTATTCTAACAGATGTAATAACTCTTATTTACTTATATTATAATTTTATCTCTTTATCTGCTATTTATATTATAATCTTATACTTAATATATCTCATATAATATATTATCATTTATCTATATTTTCTATAATTTTCTCTGGTATTTATTTTATTATCTAAATCCTTTTTTTACATTAATTTTAATTTTATATTACTTATAATATATATTATATTACACTATACTATTATATATTAATATTATATAATTTTACTATATATATGGTTCAGTTAACGCTCTCCCGATAAGCATCATGTGCAGGTGTAACTCAAACACTATCTAAACAGATACAATATTAAAATTTAAATATACTTTCTTTTGAATTATTCAGCAATGGCAATCTTCATCTAGGTAAAACTTAAAAAAAAACTTATTTTTACATCCTATATTTTTATTATATAGACTTAATACCCTTTATTATATATATATTGCAATATTATCATCTTTTAGGTCTGGCACGTACGTCCAATTCAACATATGCTACACCTATTTCTGCTAGAGGTACGAGAGCATAGAGTTAATCCGATTTTTTACTTCTATTACTAATATTTCATTTTTTTTATTAATCTATCATTACTTAGAATAAAATGTGGTAATTTTTCCCTTTTTTATTTCTCTTTTATATATTTATATTAATATAATACTTATAATCGGCATACGTCGGTGGAGGCGCTTAGGCGCGTGGGGAAGGGTAGAGATATGGGGTAGAGAGTATCACTATATGATATATCATGGTTTAATGCGGCATATTTTTTTTATTTCTTATTAATTTATCAATTATTAATATTGTATTATTTTCATTTGGTGAGGGTATCTTCATTCCTTATATTTATACTTACACTTAATATAATAATATTTACTGATTTGATCTAATTTATTACTATACTATTTTATATTATATATATATTTTTAATTATGTATTTATTATATGTATATTAATATTATATATATAATTATTTATTCACTTTTATAATATTATAAATCTTATTATTTTTTTTTTTTATTTAATATATGTGTTAGAGTATGATTATTTTACTTTATTTAATTTATATTTAAGTAAATATAATATAAGTTATATATATTATATATATATCTTTTATATATATTTATATACTATATATAATATATTTATATATATTATATTATTATTTTCTTTCTTTTTTTATATACTTATCTACTATAATATATTTATTTATTCTTTTATACATTAATATATATATATATATTATATAGTTTTATTTTTATACTCTTACATGTCTTTATATAATATTTTATTATTATCACTATCTTTTATTAATATATCTTATTATTATATATATATATAATATTTATTTTCTATATTATATTTTCTATTTATACACTATTTTACTCTATTTAATGTATTTATTAATTCATATTTACTCATATTATATATATTTTTATCTTTAACAATATTTTTTTTATCTTCTTTTTATTTTTTTTTTTTCTTCTTCTTCCTTTTCCCTCATCTTTCATTTTTTTATTTAAAAGACAACGATATAGACATTTCGCTATATGTATATATATCGTAGATTATTATACTTCTAAATGCTAATGTAATATTTTTTTTTTATTATTATATATTATATATTTATTATATATTATAATAATCTTTTATATTACAGTATATATAATACTTATATTTTATTATTATATATTATATATATTCATTATATTATATTATATATATGTATATCTTTTTTTTGCTATCTTTTAAATATATCTCATTTCTTATATTTATTATATCATAATCTAATTATATATATATACTTATATTTTATATATAATATTATTTCTATATTATATTTATATTTATAATATTATTATATATGTATATATATATAATTATCTCAATCTATTTTCACTTTTGTCACTTCTCTATCAAAGAGCGATATGTTTTTAAAATTCATAATCGATTCTACTATAATATATTTATATTATTTTTATATAATAAGTAATTACTGTATATAGATGTGGAATAGGAATGTGTTAACTTGGTGAATGGTATCTAAATATTAAATATATATTATCTGGTCTTCAGTCCCCCGATAACATGCATGATGCATTATTGTTTAACTAATAAAATATTACCTATTATAAGCATTTTGAGCTTACATTTATAATTGGTAATAACATTAAATATATTAATTATAGATATATATATATATTTATATATATATATTATTCTATATATTATATTAATAGTATATATATAATTTATTATTTTTTAAATCTCATTATTATTATATTTATTATATATATTAATTATATTATATTTATATTATATATATTTATTCTTTTAGAATTTATTTCATTACTTTTTTTTGTATATTTGTTTATATATATTAATCTATTTATTATATTTTCTATATTATCTATATATTTTTATATATATAATATTATATTATATTATTTTATTCTTTATTATAATTATTATTATTTATTTCTATGTATATTAATTCATATTAATATATTATTATATAATATATTATATAATATATTAAATATATATTTTAATTTTATATATTCTATATAATTCAAAAAAATAATGAAATATTAGTGTTTGATTTTTATTTTTATATATAGTATATATTAATTTCTTTAGGGTTATTTTTTTATTATTTATCGGTTTATGGGGTCATATTTACTATTTATTAGTTTATAATAAGTCGGCTGTTTCGATTTTGTACTTTTCCTTTTAGTACTAATTCTTAATATTAGGTAGTATATCGATTATTATGTTATGAAATATATCAGCGTTTATTGTGAGTAGGTAGAGTCTAATATCTATTTTATAAATTTTTACCTTTTATTTCTAGGTTTTTTCTGAGTATTTTAATTTGATGATGTTGAATTAACCAGTATTTTATTGTGTATGTTTTTTTAATATTTTTATATATTATACTTTATTATATCTCTTATTATTTTATATATTATTATATATATATATTAATATATATTTTATTTATTATTATATATATTAATATGTGAATATATATATTATATTTTTTTACATATATATTGTATTATAATATGTGGTTTATAAGTTATACCGGTTGGCCAACTTAGGGATTAAGATTTTGTGATAGGTCGGCTAAAATATTAATTTGTAAAGTTTTTCAATAAATTATATAATTGAATAAAATAATAATTATGAATTATATTCTTTATGATAGGAGTAGTTATATTTATTATATATACTCATGAGAGGTGATTCATGTTTTATATTGTATAATTAGTAATTTAATTTTTAATATATATTTAACTAAATATTTATATATATAATATTATTATTTAATATTAATATATATAATATACATATTAATATATTTATTTTTTTTAATTATATATACTACATTTATATAATATAATACTTTATGTATATATATTATTAATATATTTGTCATATTAAATTAATTATTATATATATATATTATATTTTAGTGATGGAATGGTATCCTTGATATAGTTTGCTGAGGTTGCAGATACAGATGCGGATAAGTATACGTATTGACGGTAATTATTTTGTAGGTATGGGATTACCGTAGTGAGATGCGGAATATTGAGGAATGTTTTTAATTTATTGAAGTTGTTATTATATTGATCTTATTATATTTATATATATATTCATTATATATATATTATTAATATATTTTATTATATTTTTATATAATATATTAATAATATTATATAATATTTATATAACTATACTTATTATATATATTATATTTATATTATCTTTATTCATATTATTTATATATTATTTTTTATTTTCTTAATATATTTACCTTAGTGTATATATTATATATATTTAATTATAATTTATATTACTTACTAGTTATTATTGGTTCATATACTTATACATTTTATCGCCTCTCCCCAGGAAGGTCCTGGTCTTGTAGGAACCATTACTAGTACCCTACCATGTCAGTTCCGTACTCATGACTATGTCACTTTTTCCCAACATTTTATTACGTCTCTGTCATCCCCCTTCGATTACATAAAGTTCTTAACTTTCATTTTCTCCTTATTGTTATTTATATACTTCTCTTTAATTCTTATATTCCTACTTTTATGCTAATTTAGGCAGTAATTCCTACTAGCATATTTACATTCTATATCAACTATTTTTAATTCTCTTTTTGATATACGAACTTTCCCCTCCATCGTCTTTCTTTCTTCCTATACTGGTCTTTTTACTCTGACTCTGAGTCTTTACCAACATTTTTACCATTTTATTTATATTTAATCTCATCCGTTACGTGATCCTAACTATCTTCTACTTTCTTAAATTCTTCCCGTTTTTCTATTCTTTTTTACCTCTATCTTTAACTATTGTACACTTAGGCACCAGCACCTTATTAATTCCCTGTCTTACTGCATCCTTTCCAATTTGGGCACCATTTTTGGTTATTTTATTTTTTGCTATATTAACATTTTACTAATTTACCTCCTATTCTATCTCTACCGTTATATGGTGTTCTTCTCTTTCTTCTTCATTCTTCTACGATAACCTGTACATCCTTAATTCTGTTCTATGCTTTCTTTAGTTCTTTATATATTCGCAATAATTTGCTACTCAATCAGATCTTATTTTTTTCTTCCATCTCCGTTTCTTGGGGCAATGTATTGGAAAATTTCAAGTTATTCATTTCATGCTTAATTAATGGAATTTTTATCCCTGGTTACAGTATTAAAGTGAGTTTTTATATTCCATGTACTCAATCTGCATCAACCGTAGATAGTCAATTTATTTATAGTGTGCTATATTAACTTCTCATTCTCTCTTATATTTATTTTATTTTTTTTTTTTTTTCCTTTCGCTAATGAATTTAATTTAATTTATATCTATTTATATATTTATCAATTCTTTATTACGCCCTATATATATTCTTTCTCTTTTATATCTCCTTTACTTTCCTTTCTATTATTATTCAATTCAAATCACAAGTTTTTGGACACAAATATTAATACATATTAGTTTACGTAAGCCTATTCTTTTTTTATTTTTTTATTGTCTTTATTTCTTTTTATCTTTACTTTTTTTTTTCCTCTTTTTTCTATGAACTTCGTTTTACCTATTTATAATGTCGTTTGATCCTCTGTTAATATTGCATCACATTTAGCCTCATCCTTTACTCTTATTACATTACTATAATATCTTTTCTTCCTATATTTCCTCACACCTTTTCATTCTTGTATATATCTTCTACCTACAAGAGTTATCTTTGAATTCTTTAAGCTTTCTTCAAGCTTTCTCCATTTCCCATGATCTCCCCCCTCCCCCCTTCCTCCTGGCTTTCAACCATCCAGCTAACTCATTTTATCAGTTTTCTCATGATGTTCATTTGTTTATGCCGCCTTTGCTTTTATCCATTACAGTTTTCATTTCTTTCGCGAAAATCATATCTTCAGTAATTCTTTCCTATTTAACCTTCTCTACTTTCACTACCACATAACCTTGCCATGAGCCTCTGCTTTTGGTCCGTTGAAGATGAGAGAGAATAATATAATATCCTTCCTTCTTTTACACACGCTATATACAGGGGACACTGAAACGTGGACGTTCGGAGTATTGGATTTTGTGCTTAACCCATTTATTTCTATTTATATATTATTATATTTTATATATTAAATATATATAATTTTATATATATAATATATATTCTATTCTATAATATATATATATATATTATCTCTTATATATTTATAATATATTTATTTATATTCTCATATACTATATTATATATATATTATATTAATATATTAAATATTTTATATAATTATCCATTATATTTTATATATAAATGTAGTTTCACTTTCTTATTTTTTAAGCTCTCTATTTACTTTAGCGTTAAAAATTTTTAATTTATGTTCGTAACTTATTGTCTTTTGTTATCATGATTTGGGCGTTCGCAGCAAAATTACTTTAATATTTCGCTATCATCTGGAAGATGTTCAATTTAATTTTGTTAATGACATTGTACTATTATATAACTGTCCAATTTCTAATCCCTTTGTTGATTATTATCTCTCCTAACGTCAGGGCATGGGTGGCCGCGGATGGTAGTGGAAAGGGCAGATGCTGGTGCATATGGGCTGATAAGATGATGTTTCAGGGTGTGGAGAGGGAGGTGTGTAACTTGCGGTGCTCGTAACTTTTCAAGGTGATGGAATGTCTCTTCAATCGCTCTTTGCTTCACGGATGCGGACTGCCAGTACATTGCATCCATATCCTTCCGCTAAAGTAAGATAACTTCAAGAAATAGCTTGGCGATCTGAATTTCGAATCACTAAAATTTTTCGTCCACTAAACGATAAGAGTCTAAGAAGGCAATTGTATAGTGTAAAATCGTGCTGGAAAAAGGCTATGTGACTTAACCTAAATATCGCCTACGGAAGAGAGAGTTAATCTATTCAACAGAAGTGGACTTATTAATTGTTAACTGTTTTATACTTTTAATTGCATTAGTTTTTGTTTTTTAAATAAAAACAATCATTTCTTTTAAAATATTGGATTTCTAATATATTCGCATAAATCCTCTATTTTGATAGGGTTGCCCTTGCTCAAAAAAGTAAACCTCTCTATAATACTAGGCAAGTTCAGTTTACCCTAATATATTTTAGGAACATTTATTAACCCAATAGTAGAGCAATTAGAACATATTTTTGTTTACCTTTACATTAATTCAATCCATCGAACCAAAGATGGAAAACCTGTCCACAACATCCTAGTCTGTTACAGTAATTGAAGAAAAAGAAACTGTATACCGAATTCGATTAAAATTCTCAAATGTAAAGATCGAAAAGAGTCTTCCAAGCAAATTGAAACATTTTTAAAAAAAATTAACAATGTTTAATATCAATTTTAATTAATTATGGAATTTTAATATTTGTCTAAAGCTAAATGACTAATCTCTCTCTCTACGTTTCAGTTTCGAAGGATTTTAATTTCGTCTATGACATTTAAGTAAACTTTATCCCTTTTTAACGTATATGGATTTCATTTTTTCATACATTTAATCAAAAGTTTGGTCAATTTATTATAGGTTGATCATGAAATTAAACAATCATTTTATTTAGGTATTTTATTCCACTCTATTACGAACTTTGATGTCTTAACTCTTATTATTTGAGGAAGATTGTAACATGGGGTTCATCATTTCTACATTTTGGGATGCTTCTAGTTTGCTTCTTCTCCTTTACAACTATGTTATGAAAAGAAATTGTTTCTCAAATAATTTAAAGCACGGTCTATCAAATTATGCAATGCAAACTTTGGCCTCTCAAATATGTTATAACTTGTTTCCCTTTAACGGTATGTTAGATTTCTTTTACAATATTTTTAAGTTTTGGTTATTATGGGTCAGAAATTCTACTGTTTGGTATATTTCTCACTAAATTGTGGATTGTGGATCTTTGCTCCGATAAATCAGATGGTGTTAATGACCTTATCTCCGCTATTTATGGTATGTAAGAAATTTTTTCAAATAAAAGGATAACTCTTAAATTTTCAAGCACATTTTTCCGTCTTTCTTACTATATTATATACTATGTCTAAGCATACGTGTCTTTATGGTCTAACTACATTGTAACTTTCGAACAATATTTATTTTTTACGTGCGTTCATTTTTATGGTCAATATTCGTATTTAAAACTATGGATATTCATTTATGAAAAACGCTTATATATTCTGGAATCACTTTTCATGGATTCAGATCGGTTCTTGAATCGATATGTGGTTCCTTATTTAAACTTGTAATATAATTTTTCAATTGTTTTAATAATCAAATTTATTAATTCATGTTCATATTCATTTTTGGATTTTTTAATGTCATATTAATTGTTTTGTATGTTATGTTTATATCTATTAATTGCTCTATGCAAAATAATAGCTTTGTGTTTCGTATCAGGTTTATTATTTTCTTAGTTAATATATTTAACATTTTTTTTTTTCTTTATAGCTATTTTTAATGTATTCAAATATTTAGGAATAATATGTTTAGATCTCGTGATGTAAGTCCAGTTATGTCAATCGTTATGATTGTAAAATATTTACATTACTTTCTTGTATATTTAATTTTTGCTTACTTCTCAAATAGTTTATATGTTACTTTATGTTATAATCTTATTATGAGTTTAACATAGAGGGTGAATGTTGGGGGGAGGCATATAGATAAAGCTTTATGTATTTTTTTTTGTGTAACAAAGTTCTTGTAATATATTATCTTAATAATAACCTACAATTCTTATTATTCACTTTTTTTGTTTTTTCGTTTGTAGGCGTTTACCAGTATTTATTTTTATGGCGGCTCAGACACAGGAGTTTATTAGGATTTGTAGTGGGGCTGTTATTTGTCTGTTTACCATCTTGGTTGACGTCTTACGGCATTACATGAGTAATTTCTTTTGGGGCGGCGTGTCTAAGTCACGTACGTGCTTTTGTTTTTTTTTTTTTTTTTTTTTGGATTTTCCACGTGACATTTATAGTTGTTTGCATCTGTTTGGTACTTTTATGTACCATTTTTTTTATGATGAATTTTTTGAGGTGTTCAACATTTTACTATTTTTTCTTTATTACTGTGTCTTTTTATGATGTATTTTTAGCATTTACTGTGATCCCTATTTTCCATTATGCATATCTTTTTAAGGTAGGAACAATCATTATATGTACATTGATGTATTTTCTTATATTATCCCTTTCGTAATTTATCGCCTTGTCGTTCCATTTTGGTTGTTTCTCTCTTTAGGTCTGATAATATATTAACACTCCATTGAACCCCAGTGTGGCTCAGTCATCGACTTTCCCACAGTTCAATATATTTTTTTTGGGAGTGCTGTCGTAACATATTCCTTCTTGTTCCTTCATTCACGCTCAGCTCCCTACACGGGTAGATTCGATGAGGACTTATTTTTATCCTATCTTCATATTCACCAAGATAGTCATCTCTTCCTCCCAGAATAATCCTCCTTTATTCCGCAAGAGAGAAATACATATTCAGAGGAAAAGGTCTGCGACTTGAATAATTTTTTCGTAATCACAATTTTTCTTGCACTCGATACGATAAGAGTCATAGAGGCAAATTTAGTGGAAAACGTATGCTGGTTAATTAAAGTGCTGTGACTACCAAAATATTCGCACTGCGGAGTTAGAGAAGTATCTCTCTAATCAGAAGGCACTTTTTGTTATCCTTTTTTCTACTGCTTAGGTTCGAGGTATGTGTATAGCTCGTATGTCGAGGATAATAAATCGATCATTTGTTTTATTTAATTATAGGGATTTCTAAAGGATTCAGCTAATCTCCGGTTCTTTACTTATTTTTCTTACTTCATAGAGAGGGTTTTTACTTTTCACGACCATGCTTTGCTTGGCAAGTTGTCAGCCCTATATTGTTAGTATTATATATATATTATATATTATTATATATTATATATACACTTTATCTATAAATATTTTTTATTTGTTATTATTTTTTATATTTTATATCTTTATTTCTTTTCTTCATCTTTTTTTTTTATTGTTATTTTACTATTTTTTTATATTAATTATTATTTTTGTATAATTTTTGAGCATAGTTATTTTTATACTTTATATGGGTTGTTATATATATATAATATACGGGGCTTTGATTATTTTATTTTGTTTATACTGTTACTGATTTATAAATATTAATGGAAGACATATAATATATATAAATTTCTTTTTTTATTTTTTTTTTTAATTATATATATATAATATTATATCATTATATTATATATAATTTATACTATTTATATATTCTATAATTTTTTATATTTATTACATGTTATATATCATCATAGGGTTTCTTTTTTTATCGGGAGGGCTATAGTATTTTTTTATCGTGATCATTGAGCTTATCGTATCAATTATTTATTTTCTTGTTTATTATAAGTTTTATTAATGTTTAATAATTATTTTCTTTGGGGGTAAACGTTACTTTTATTATGTTCGTGATGAATATATAATTATTGTACTATATATTTATATAATATACTATATATTTGATTAATTTATTAAATTTTCTTAATTTTTAGTTCTCAGTAATAACTACTGAACTATTGGTATATTTTTTTATTTTGTATTGTTTTAATAGTGTTTTCGAGGTTTTTTTGTAGTAATTTTTAGGTTATTTTACTTATTTTGTTTGTTTTTTGTTAATTTTCATGTAAATTTATTATTTTTTCAGTTTTATATTCGTGAGTAGTATTTTTTGATATAGTAAGTCTATCATATAATTTGTTTGTCATATACGTATATGAATTATTTATGCTACTGATTTGCGCGTATCTAATTTTTACATATATTATTATTTGGTTATTCCATACTATTTGAATTGCCTTTCTTCTACTACATATATTCTAATATATATAATATATAATATATATATATACTGATATGAACATGCATTATTTCGATATGTGTATATCGGGGGGCATTTATTTATTTTGTAATATTAAATAATAATTGCTTCTTGGTTTTATTTTTTATTATTTTTTTTTTTATATTTTTTTATTTTATATTTGGGATGTACTAATATAATTATTTTGAATATTGAGAGTTTAATTTCGTCATGGTATTTCCCGGATGTTTTCTTTGTGCTGGGTCAGAGGTACGAGTGGGTATATATAATAAGCTCTGTTTGGAATTGGGTGAGGTGCGCACCTTTTTTTTTTATCTCTTTTTTTCGGAAAGAACTGAGGAAATACAATTATAATTGTGTTCCATATTGGAGAATATCATCTTTTTTTCATTATTATTGTTATTCTTTTATTTTTATTAAGTGTGTATATAAGAATTCAATTGGAATGTTAACTTGGTCTGATGACTGTATTTCTTGTCTGTGGGTATTCATCTCATTAATAAGGTTTTGGTATGTTTTCGTGTTGCAATGGAGTGTTCTTATAAATAACTGGTGTTGATAGTTAGTGTTCTTTATTATTTTCGAGAATTATTCCAATGGTAATTTGTATCAGGGTTTCAATTTGAGTTTATCATGGTGTGATTTACTGGATCTCGATTTATTTCTATGGTGTTATTTTTATTTTTATCGATATTTTACAGTATTGCATACATTTTAATTATTATTATCTTCACTATTCTTCATTATTTATTTAGTATATATTTGCTGAGTTTATTTATTATATTTTTATTTATTATATATTTATTTTCTATTATTAGATTTATTATTTTGATCTTTTATTTACTTTTATTTTCAACAATATTTCTATTATTACTTTCATTGATTTTTGTTTATGGCATTTATTTATGTATATGGTCAATTATTTGAATTATTTGTTGGACTATGGATTTTTATTTTATTATTATATTTCATTATTATTATTATCATTTATTATATTCTTGTTATTTATTATTTATTATTCTTTAGTTTTTTTTTATTATTATTATCCTATTATTATTTATTATTTTATCTATTTATTTCATTTCTATATTTATTCATTCATATATATTTTCATTTCATTTATTGATTATTAATAATTATTATATTATTTAATGTAAATTTATTTATTTATTATTTATTATCTATTTATTTACTTTTTATTTATTATTTTATTATATTTCTTTATTTTTTTTTCCTCGGAAATTCTCGTAACAAAAAACTTTAATTGTTCAACGCTTCATTTATGGAGAGCATTTCGCATGCCTGACAGTGGGTTAAAGAGGGGGGTAAAATAATACGAATGTCTCCCGCCGTTGTCCACCGGGAGAGGGCATTCCGTAAGAGACTCTTCGTTAATAATCTGCCCCATCTCTGCGGTCTATATTAACTAATTCTAATGATGTAATTCATTTTTCCCTTTATGTTAAATTATAAAAATTTACTTTTACTTTTCAATTTTCAAATTTTCTTTACTATATAGATTTGCATATCATATTACAATATGAGCAATTTCACTTATATATATATTCATTCTTTTTATATATATATCTTTAGGCCCCTGATATAAAATTATATTAGTATAGTAATAGTTTAAGGATCATCAATAGAAGCTGAAAAACTAGGTATTAGTATAATTTAAACCTAAACCGTTATTGTAGTGAGCATTACTTGCAGGAAACGTGCTGTTCTCGTGCAATCTCAAAGTATAATTAGCAGAGGAAAAAGTCAAGACAAGGTAAACAAATTTTACTTCACGTTCAGTAAGTTTTTATTTCATTTTTTCAATTATAACCAATACCACAACTCAGACAACTTCTTCATAAAATATTTTAAAATTGTTCTATGACTCAAAGAGTAAGATGATGTGCTCGCGTTGTAAAACTCTTTGGCTCGATTCCTCGAGGGGATTCTAAAAAGCAACATCCTAGAGAAGTTTCTTCCTAAAATAGGGCAATTACTTTGAGAAATAATTTCAGAACGCATTTCATTTGAGTTATTAAAACAAATTTAGAAGAAGGTTTCTTTGTCCCTTAATTTGCCTCCCACTATTACTCAAATCCCTGGAAAAGATGTTTCTAAACACACAGAAAAGAATAGTCGCCATGCCAAAGATTATTCGTTAAAATATAGATCATTTTTTATAATTTACTTTATATATAATATATATATGTTTTCCTTAATTATATTTATATTTATATCTTATATATTATATATATATATATTCTATATTTTTTTATAATATATTTATTATATAATATTATTTTATTCTATATTATATATATATATATATATATATATATATATATATATATATATTATATATATATTAATATAATATATGTGGAGTTGGATGCGCTGCCTGCTCTCGCTTGACGAGCAACACCGTGTTGATTAATGAGTCAAAACATGTTGTTTCCCTCTTTTATTTAATAGGTGTGTTTTAGCACCTCACAATAGGACACAACATAAAGCCCTTCTCATAAAAAGCTTGTAACACAGCCATACAAAACAACGCTATAGGAGCAATGTAATTATTGATAATTACATGATCCAATTTATTTTACAGTTAGTATAATGATAAATATTTAAGAATGGTTCATTCAATGTTTAATTTTTAATTATATACAATTATTATCATAATTATCATATCAAGATTAAAATAAAAATAATATATATTCACATCTGCCTTCTTAAATTTAATTATACTTATATTAAAAATTTCATTAACTAATATAGCTCATCAGATAAAATAAAATTAATAATAAATATCACTCCAGCATCATTAATTTAAATCATTAAAACATACCTCAATAGAGTACAAAGTCCATTTATAAACGTATAAAATATATATTCATGCAAAATTTTAAATTTATCAATTTTAAACATAAACCTATATCGATATATTGATTAGTTACAAATTTGTGGCATTACTACATGAGCGTTAAAAATATTATTGTCTTATTTTTCAAGGAATATTCTCAATGCATTAATAAATGAAACAATTTACTTAATTTCTTAAATTACGAAATATTTTAAATTCAATTTGCTTGTAAAATAAAAGATTTTTAATTAAGGGTGTTAGTATTACTCTTTCCATACTCTCTTTTTTTTAATGACTTGCTGATGAATAATACTCATTAACGCAGTTTGGAATATTCTCACTTTAAGTATTCTTTAAAAAAATTTACGCTGTAATTTAATTTTATTGTTTACCAAAGAATACACGTTGTAGTAAAGTAAGTTATCTTAAATTATGAATAGAGTTTATTTTTATATTACATTATTATATTATTTTTTATATATATATATATTATTACATCTATATAGTATATATTAATTTTATATATTATATTATATAGTTTTTTATATATTTAATATATATATATTTATATATATATTATTATATCTATTTATAATTATATTTATCATTATATTTTATATATAATAATATATATCATTTATTTATTAATTATTTCTTTAGCATATATTATATTAACAGTTATATTTTACATAGGTAGTTTTAACAAAAGATTAATATATTTAAGTTTTATATAACTGGTCATTGGGGAATTAATAGATTAACTGGGAATCTTAATATTTTTCTGCTTCGAACATCACCCATTTAACACTCGCCCCCGTTTTTCAATTACTTACTTTCGTAGCACTTTCAAAACCGAACTCACACTATTCGATGGCAGACAGAACCATGCCGCTTTCCGCTCATGCTGGGAAATTTGTTTATCTTTCTCTATCTAGCATTCGAGAGGCTTCTAGATATGGCCTGCTAGTCTTATAAAAGAAAATGCATGAGCAAACTAGGTTCTGAAAATACAGCTGATTACTTTTGTAGATAGAATAATTTTTGTATATAATTTAACTTAGTTTAAGTTAACACTCATTGGAAGTGTATCAGTTAGCACGAACTTTATTGAGTCTATTATAAGTACAAGTGGTAAATTTAACGAGGTAGTGTTTTAGTGATTATTATATGGATATTCTTATTATCTTATGTATATGATATTTTGTTATTGTTGTGACGAACTGAAGCGTTGTATGTGTGTTAAGTTATTGTGAGCGTCGAGTGCGGCTTCGCCATCGTTGTTGGATTTAGTTAGGGTAATAGGTATTATTTGCGTCTTTTGTGTTTTGTGAGGTCAGGTAGCATAATTAATGAAAGCTTTGGCGTTCCATCATTTTCAACACGTGATATTCTTTGGTTATGTATTTCGATTTTGCGGACTTTACAGTTCCACACAAACATTAACTTCAACTCGGAGATACTTACAATGGAAGGTATCCCCTCCTTTCTCTGCACAATAATCTGGTATCTTTGTTCTTTCATATAAGCAATTTTTTGTTTATATCAAATGTATAATGACATAGTGATGTTTTCGTTCAAAGGTTATTTCCAACAGCATACGTTAGATACAGTTTATTGGTAGATGGTAGTTTTTACACCTTCCGCATCTCCATGAAAATGGGGATATAGTCGATTTTTGGTATTGTCCTAAAGCGAATTATAAGGTATGTGAATGACAAGGCTATAATCATGGTTGCTGTTCGGTGTATATCGAATGGGCTGCCTCTCAAATAAATTTTAGCTAGGTGTTAGTTTGTGTTTTGCACCCATTAAATAGGTTTAATGGAAGCATTTGTAATGGGGAATAAGTTAGTTTATTGCGGGGTGAATTAATGATGTCAGACAAATGTGCTGTGTTCGCATCATTTATATCCTGTGTGTCATTTATGTTTTGTTTCAGGGTGTTTTTAAAAACTGGGGTTGGCGTTTTTATATGTTTGGGTTTGGGTCATCTGATTTTTTCACACCTTTTAGAAATCAGAAGGGTTTGGGGATTGGATCTTTGATTCGGAATATATAAGGTTTAAATTTATTAATTATTCACATTAATTTTTAATTATTCGTTATTAATGAGATTCAGTCGCTATGCTTGTGTTTTTTTTAAACTTACTTATTATTTTTTTTATCTATTAAGAGTGCTTTCGTATTCATCTATTTTACTACAGTTATTGCTTTCTATGTTCAGTTTTATTTTTAAAGCAATTATAATTATATATTAATTGTTAATATATAATTCGCTTTAGAATTATTAACTCTAATCTTTATCTTAATTAATATGATCAATAATTATGTTTGTTTATCTTAAATTTATGTAGATCTCTTTACTACTATAGAAGTCTTTTTCCGTAAGTCTTAAAAAGTATGGTTTAGTTTGGGTGCGGTTACACTAAATTATTAATGGCCGCCAGAATCAATACTAAGATCTCAGATTTTATACACGATGATTTCTTAACTAGATGGAAAAGGGAAAGTTAATATCTCATGAAGGCTTATATAAAATCATTAAAAGCCAAAAGCCGACTAAAATCTTATTTAATAACCAATACAAGCGTTTGACTACATTATCTAACAGCGATTTTAATTAGACGGTGCTAAATCAGGATCAATTTACAGGGGCTTATATTATGATTGGGCATCAGTTATTTCCGTTAAGGTTTAAGATTATCCATTCTCTGAGGGACCAATAAGGAAACTTGATAATCGTGTTCATAATACTAACAATGGAGCCATAGACATTTTAGTTTGATAATTAGATGCTTGCTTGTTTACAGCCATTATCTATATGAATAGATAAGGCTAAGTAGTAGAATCATGCTATATTTGTTGTATATTATTTTTAAGATGTTCAGATTTACATTGTTATAAATTAATTTAAAGATATTATGCTTTCTAAAATAGCTACTTTTCTGAAGGACTATAGGGTTTTACACATCGGCAGAGGAGCCTTAATGTTTAAAATTATTTAATTTTTGTAATAATTATATATAAAAAAGGAATCTATTTGACAAAGAGGATTTACTGCGTTACAAGTGGAGATTCTATATTATTTTGGCAATTAACTTGCGATCGATTTCTCATCCTCTCTGCTCGCTTTGCTTCCTATCTCGCTCTTCACGCTCGTATAATACGTTTCTATTTCCTTTCGACTTCTTCTAATAGCGTCAATGTCTATAAATTCTATATGACCGAATTTCAAATCTTGATTTCATTCCCATACTGGCAGGTTTTTCGATTCGTTTTTTTTTTATTTTCTTTTTTATTCTTTTACTCTTTAGTATTATCAGTTTCTTGTGATCTGATGTATTTATACAAACTATATCGTTTTTCTCATCTATGTTGTGTTCGATTTACTGTGTCTATTTATTCTTACACAAATTTCACTATCGAGTGAGAAGTGTCAAGATTTAATATATTTACTAATTATTTATAAAAATTATATTTTTTTTAATATCTATATTAATTTTTAATATTTTGGTTCTCTCTATAAATATGTTCCATTTATCCTTCCGGGTATCGTAATATTAAATCATCTGCTTTTTACAAAAGATTTTTCTATTATTTTTTCGTTTTTATAGGAGGGTTCTCATTGTTCTTATGATTTCGGGTTGGTGTTTTTTCTATTGCCTATCATCTCTAATTTTATGTAGTTCTTCTCTATTTTTTTGCTTTATTTTTTATTACATCTTCTTTGTTAATTTTTTTATAAAATTTAATACATATATAACCTTCCGGTAGTTTGGAAAATAGATAATTTAATATATTTATTTGGTTGAATTGTTATATCGTTTTTTGTTATTCTCTTTGCCTTTTAAATATTTTTGGTTTTCTCAAAGACATATATACTTCAGTGTTTAAATTTAGAGCTCTTTTTGATTGGGTGAACTAAGTTCTTTCATGTCTTAAAATCTTGAAAATTCATTTGTTCATTCCTTCAAATATTTCCAGATTTGCCGCTGACTCCTTAGATATAGGGATCCTAAGACTTCATTTTTGAGTGTGGTAAAATGTTTTTATATGGTGGTTCATCAGGTTCAACATGTCTGTGCTAGTCTTCAGGAACTAATTTTTTAACAATTATTTGATATAAGTATACCTAAACAACCCATGAATTAAATCTCTTTTAAAAGTATTTACATCTATGATATTTATCTTTAGTCTAATAAATTTTTATATTTTTTTTCTTACTTATCTCTATATTATATTTATTATTATCTTATTTTTTGAATTTTTTCTTTATTATTATTATTTTTCTTATTTCTTTTTTTTATTTTTTATTTTTTTATATTGTTTTATTTATATTTACTTTTATTTTTTTCTATACTTTTTCTCTTGTTTTCTTATCTTTTAGATATGTTACTTTTTCTTAATTAATCTTTATTTAATTAAGTATATATTCATTTAATTTTATTATATTTTTCATTTTACTATCTTAATTATAAAATTATGATTTATCGTTTACATTTTTATTATTATTTTTTATATTATTATTATTTTTCTTATTTTTTATTTTCTTTACTTTTTAAAAATTATTTTATCATATTATATATATTTTTTTTTATTTTCCATGCAAACTATTCTTTTGCCCTACATTTCACTTATCGACTGGATTAATTAGCTGTCTGCTCATGTATTTTCTTTTCAGATTCTTCTTTCCGTTCTTGGAGGTCTATCTTATATTTATCTTTCACATGTTTTCTCTCTAGGAATTGATACTTTATTGTTTACACTCTTTAGATTACTCTTTGAGTTTTTTATTCGCTTACGTTTGCTCATCTATACTTCTTTTAGTTAATTTCTTATCCTTAGACTTTATTCCTATTCCGGTATCCTTTTTTTTCCTCTTTTTTGTCTTATATTATTGAAATATACTTTTTGAAAATAATTATTTTGTTATTTATTTTGGTCGAAGTACAACGTTTTTTTATTAAACCTTAAATGTATCTTAAAATACTAAACACAGCCTTTTTTTTCGTTTTTTAATAAAAATCTTTTGTTCCAGAAATTTTGAGAAAAGAAGGCAGTAAAAATATAAAACACCTTTTCATTGGAACTCACTTTCGTCGCTTCTATGTTTTTTCTTTTCTTATAACTTTGTCTTATGCTTTACTCTCCTTTCTTTTTCCTTATAGGTTTGAAAAATATCTTGAAAATGTATCTATAGCTCTGTGACACTATACTTGTTCATGTATAATATGTGGTTTTCTCTTTTCAATAATAATTAATCTATACTTTATTTGTTTAATATTTTTTTTCTCTATATATACATTTCCTTCTTAAGTTTCGACCTGTTTGCTTATTTTTTTTTACTCTAGTTTTTTATTTTGTCAAGGGTTAGCTTGTGTACGTTTCAGTCCGGTAGTTAGCTCTTAAACTTTAAACACTGTTGCTTATCTAGTCAGATTAGATGTGGTCGCCGAGGAGCTACGTTGGTACTTGGTCTTAGTGCGTCGAGCTGGTGGGTAAATCCTTTTCTGTCGACTTTTTATCTTTAACGGTGAAATTTAATAGTCGGACACTTTTGCCTTTGGTCTTCCAAGTATCTTCCTTTCATTCGTGCAATATAGGTTCTTGTTTCTGCCGTAGATTTCTGTGCTTGCTATCTTGCCTTGTTCCTTCTGTGCGCGTCGAAGTCTGGGTGTCTTGCGTTACGGAAGTAGAGCTCTCTTTTACGTGTGGGCGTAGTAAGATCTTTCTCGGCCTCGCTTATGTAAGTCTTCATGGGAGATTCGGCTGGTGATTCTCATCTCTTGTGGCTTGTTTTCTTCTGTATGAACCTTTACTTCTTTCAATAATCCTTCTGTTGGCTTGGGACTCGTTGTAACGGAATATTAACTTCGATTTCGTTTCTTTATAACCAGTCTTTGGCAGAAGGTCCTTCCATTGACAGGGGCATTGTCTTACAAGGTCGGGGCGGTTGTGAATTTGGTGGTGACTTGCGCGTTTTGTGGGTTTGTTGTCGCTTCCTTGACAAATCATTTTGTAACGGGGCAGTAATGGATAAGTAGATTCATCCATGCCCTTGCAGTTCTTTTTCACTTGAGTGTCGAGGCGCTGTAATGTATCACAATCGTATAGCAACATTTTTTTCAACTTTGTGGCCATTTGAATCGTTCTCGGTTGGCGACTTTGTTGGGAGGATTAACTAGGACCTTTATCCGTTTATCTACGTGAGATATAATCAAATTTGACTTGCGGCCTTTCTTTTCTTCCCACGCTTTTATTATTATCCTTTTCTTTTCTAATTATTTTTTTTTAGTCTTGTTTAGGTTTGGATCCATAGGGACTATACGATGTAATTTCCTTTTGAATCCATTCAGCTAATGGCTCCGATTCGCATTGTCTAGTTGGTTTTTCTCGCTGTTTCGTGAGCTTTTCTCTAAGCTTAAAGGAAGCGAGCGGTGTCTGTGCAGATCTTTGGCTCTATCTTCGTGTTTTCTCTGGTATTACAATTTTAATCTTAGTCTTCGGTTTGTCACAAATCTGGTTGTGAAAATTACTTTCCAAACATGCTTTTTGCAGATTGCTATATACTCGATGATGTTTTTGCATGTGCATTTATAAGTATAGGGACTTTTTTTCTCGGAGAAAATATATTTTTTTGGCTTCTGCTGCAGTGGTGCCTATGTAACTAATCTGGGCTTCTCTTCCCTGATTATTTTCTCGGTATTAATAAGGCTTTTAAAGTGCGCTTTTCTACCCATGATTGGGATTATTTTTACTTGACTTCAGTTTGAGGAAATTTCCTTTTGGGGACGGGCGTCTTGGCTGCGTCAATTATGGTGCGCAACAGGTTTTAACTTTTGCCAAGATTTTTCCTAACAGTGTGTTTTGTCAAAATGCCCTATATATATAACACTGTGCAGTAAAATTTTGGTTCTTCTTATTCATGGTTTCGGCGTGTTCGTGGCATTTTGCTCCAGCAAAATTTTGCACAGTGATGATATGATTAGTTATTTTCTAGAGAGATCGTGTTCGCTTTGTATTTCGTGATGTGTGTAAAAAATGTTATTCCTCAGAACTGTAAAGGAGATGAGAGTTCTTTTTTGGCTATCATTTTATGGACGATATCTTAGGGTTAAGGTATTTGGATCTTATTTTTAATTAAATTAGGGTGGGACAGATGCTGGGGTATGGGTGGTGTTTGGGTGTTCTTTGATTTATTTGTTATGGCCTCTGCTGATGTGAAAAGCTTTTTGCAATGTATATTCATTGGACTTTGCGTAAAGGGGCATTTTTGTTTCCGGTTTTTTTTGCGGCTCCAAGTTTATGGGTTATTTCGGGGGCCTGAGGGTTATGCCTAATCTTTTCATGGGTAGAGGGGTCGACTTAATCGGTATTCGTTGAAGCTATAATGCGGGGGGCTTTTCTCGGGGAGGAGGTTGGCTTATGTTATTTCAGATCTTAAACTTCAGATTAGTGGAGTCTTGTTATTGATCTTGTGTTTCTTGGTGAAACTCTCAGAAAGGCGCGTAACTGAAAAGGTTTTGACGGTGGTTATATTTTTTGTTTGGAGTTTGGTGTTGGTTAGTACTGAGAGTTTGGGCTTGTAATTTATAACTCTGCAGCCTGCTTCTCTGGGGTGGATGGGTGCCTTGACCCTGACTGTTCTGCCCTGGGGAGGAATACATCTGTGCTGGATCCCCGCCAGACCATCCCCAAGGGATGTTCCCTGGTTGTGGCTGCATCCTAGGGTGTCCAGCAGGAACGGGGCTCTGCCCCCATACTTGGTTGGGGTTGAAAGCGCGGCTGTCAAAACTAGGCTGGGCCATAGGAAAGTTTACTGAGGCTTTCCCATGTATTCCTGTCTGGTCTACTGGCGTAATAAATTTCATCACCGCTCCAATTTACCTCGCGTTATCGGTGAGTTATGTTTAGGTTCTGTAACCTTGCTTGTTAGAATGGATCAATGTTGTGTTGTCCAAAAAAACTGGTTGCGATGAAAGTCTTTGAGTAGGGTCCCTCGCCGGGCAATTCTCTTCACTTGAAAGGATGGGGTTTTTTAAGAAAAATTTAGGTGCGAGAACTGGCTAGGAGGTTACCTCCCCTGCGGGGAAGCTGCCCCTGCGGTTTATCTTTCACTGTTGGCTCTTGTTCTTTGTGACTCCGTAATAATTCGGCTTCTGTCTTTCTCCTTATCACCTTCGAAATCTCCTTCATTCTCTTCTCTAATCACCTCTTCATCCTCTTCATCATCTGAAGTGGGCTTCGTCGCCATCCTCTCTCAAAGGACAAAATAACCTCCGAAAAAACAACAAAAAAACTATCGCTTAATGACTGTACTTAACGTTAGCCACCACCACCACGAAAAACCACTGTTTTAATTATTATTACGCTTCTTAAAATTAGCAAAATTGGCTTAATTACTAATCAAGAAAAAAATCACATAAGCTATATGAATTCTCGATATGGTTTTAAATTTTATAAAAAGAAACGCCTCTTATTTAATAAAAAAAAATAAGAGGTTTAAAAGAGAGTAGTTAATATTAATCTCGTATATATACTATAGTTATATGTATATATATTATAGTATTATAGTATATATATATATATTTATATATATATATGTATATATATGTATAACTTATATATGACTCTTTAAAATGCTATATATATTAAAAAATCGACCTTCTTTGTCAATTAAACGAAAAAGAATTTTTTTTAGTCTTTCTTAATGAAAGAACACGACTCACATCTATTTAAAGCAGTTTTTTTCTCTATATTTATATATATATAGTATAGTACTTGTTTCCCTATTGTCTTTGAAATATCATATAGATCAATTAAAAAAATAAAAAAAATATGTACATTTTTATAGATTCATATACATCTATAAAATATTATTGTATATATTCGCTTAAATACACGCCCATATATATATATATATATTATATACTGTTGTGTTCCCTATTCCTCTAGGTTATAAAGCTAAGATCATGATACAAAAAATAAAATTATATATTACATAGTATATTATATATATTATATAGTATATAAATATTAATATATAATATAGTATATATTATATAGATTCTTTTTTCTTCTATGCCTCTTCCCTGTTTCTTTCCGCTTTGACCTTGCGCGTGTGCCTCGCGGCTCAGTAAGTGTGAGGCGGGTTGCGTGCGGTGGTGGCGTAAGTTTTCGCAATTTCGTTTGGTGCGCAAGGCTGTCTATGTGCTATGCTGCTCTTTCCCTCGTCTTTTTCTCTCTTACTTTGCTATGCTGCTCCTTCGCCTCCCTCGTACTAGTTCTTTTCTATATCCCTTCTACACACAATGACACATGTATTATTATAGTATAGTATATGGTATATATAGTATATGTATATATATATATATATATATATATATATAGTATATATTACTTATAAATAGTACTGAGTTATATGATATATATATATATATACTAATATTATTATATACTTATATATATACTATAGTATATATATAATATATATAGTTAGTATATATATATATATATATATATATATATATATATATATATATATATATCTATATTTGTTATTAGTATCTTGCTAAAGTTTACTGAATGTTAGTTTAAGAAAAAGAGGTGCTAGAAGGAGGGTAGATAAAGTTTTGGGAAAGCCAATAATGATTTTACGAATTTATTCTTACACTTGGATTTATCTGTAATCAAAATTGGAAATTAGCACATTACTTAAAATACGCTTATTTTTATCATTCATAAAAATGTGGCACGCTTAAGAAATATATAAAAATATACGCTTAATTAACCTCTAAAATTACACACTTTTTAAGAAACAGAACCCTAAAATATAAAATACCTTTTATCAACTATATAAAAAACCAATTTGTGGGTGATCACCTTAAAATAAAAATACTTAAAATTAAAATATTTTTTACAACCTGTTTTACATAAGCATGCAAAGAAAAATATCTTAATTATATTATATTATTTCATATTAAAGTAATAAGATAATAATAGTATTTTAATTCTTGCTATTGGGTGCACCCTTATAATTTTATATTTCTGGGGGGGGGGGAAGGGAAAATTCTATTTTGTGAAGGAACGTTCCTTCGATATTCGCTGGCTGAGTCTGTGAGAGGCGGGGAAGCGGCCTCTCTCAACTGGCTTCTGCAAGAGAGACTTTTTCTCTCTATTTGGGCTGCTTCTGCGAGAAACTTCCTTCTCGAGACGGCTGCTTCTGCGTAGACTGGCTGGCTGGGAGATTGGGAAACTTTTCCCTTAAAATTTTAAGAAAAATACTTTTAATTTTAATTAAAATTCTTACTTGGAGTAGCCCCTTGGCTATTTATGCTGTTTCTCGGTGGAGTGGAGGTTGTATGGGCTTTGTTTGGATGGCTGTTTGCAACATCTGACTGTTTCTCTGAAGTTCCACGTATCCGATCCGTCCGGATTTATCCTGTCAAGGTTCGACAGTATGTGGAGTTGGATCCGCTGCCTGCTCTCGCTGACACAACACCGTGTTGGGATTAATGAGTCAAAACCATGTTGTTTCCACTCTTTTATTAATAGGTGTGTTTTAGCACCTCACAATAGACAAACAAAAGCCCTTCTCAATAAAAGCTTGTAACCACAAGCCCCATCAAAACAACCTAAGGAGCAATGAATTATTGATAATTACATGATCCAAATTTTACAGTTAGATAATCATAAATAAGAATGTTCATATTGTTAATTATATAAAATTATCATGCTCATCAAGATAAAATAAAAATAATATATTCATGACAACATTAATTATACATTAAAAATCACTTCATGCTCATCAAGATAAAATAAAAATAATATATTCATGACAACATTAATTATCATTAAAAATCACTTCATGCTCATCAAGATAAAATAAAAATAATATATTCATGACAACATTAATTATCATTAAAAATCACTTTTATATTGAGTTACAAATTTGTGGCACCATGAGCGAAAAAATATATGGAATCTTTCAGTAAAATTGTCATGCAATAAAAATGAACAAACTTAATTAACATCGAAATTTTATACCACCGCTGAAAATAAAAGAATTATTAAGGGTGTTAATTACCTCCAACTCCTCTTTTAAAGACTGCCGAGAAAACTCATAACACAGTGGAATACACTTTAGTATTCTTTAAAAATTTACCTGTATTATTTTTTAAAAAGAAATACACATTGTAGTAAGAAGTACTTAAAATTATGAATAGAGTATATATACAATTAGAATATAGTTATTATGGTATATATACTTATTAGTTCTTTGGACGAATTAATGCATACTATTATTATAGGTATATATTATATAATATATATATATATAGTTATATATATCTATATATATATATATATATATATATATATATATATATATATATATAACAGTATATACATAGGTAGGTAGATATATATACTGGTCTTGGGGAATATAGATAACTGGGGAAATATATTTTCTGCTTCGAACACCATTCACGCCCCCGTTTCAATCTTACTTTCGTAGCCACTTTCAAAACCCGAACTACACTATTCGATGGCAGCAGAACCAATGCCGCTCGCAATGCTGGGAAAGAGCCTGGAGGCTTCTAGCTTGGCTCTGCGTCATAAAAGAAAAATGCATAGCAAAACGTTCTGAAACGAACTTTGTAGAAGAAATTGTAAAATAGAGTTACAACCTTGAAGTGAAGTTACAGAACTTTGAGTCTTAAGTACAAGGGTAATTGAGGAGATGTGTGTTTTATAGGATATGTTACTATGTAAGATTTGTTTGTAGAAACTTAGGTATTTTTAGAGTGCGTCATGGCTTGCATCGTGGGATTGTTTTTAAGGAATTTGCGGTGTTTGATCATGTAAAAGCTTTGGCGCCTCTTTCAACACATATTGTTGATTCGATTCATTTGGCACACAAACTTACTTACTACATTAAATATATATATATATATATATATAATATATTATATATTATTATAATATATTATATAATATATATATATATATAATATTATATCTATTATATAGGTATATAGTTATATAAGTATAATAATAATATATATATTAGTATTATATATTATATATATTATATTATATATACACACACATACTGAATATATAGTATATATATTATATATATATATATATATATATATATATATATACATATATATATATATATATATATATAATATATATAATATATAATTATATAGTCCACATAATATATTGGTAAAACGCTATTTTACCTATAATAGATATATACCTAGCATGCAAATTTTAAACATGAAATATATGCATATTACGGTATTATATATATATATATCATATATATATATATATATATATTAGTATGATATACTATATGAGTGGCAGAAGTATAGGTATAGTATAGGTATATATATAGGATATATATATATGATTATATATATTATATATGTAATATATAAATATATATAATAGTAGTATATATATATTATTTATTATTATAGTATATATATATACTATAGAATAAATATATATATATATAATATCTATATATTAGTATATATATTATTTATCTATATATCATAATATATATTATATATATATTATATAATATATATATATATATAATCTATATATATATATATTACGTGATAAATATATATATAGTATATTATATAATATCGGTATATATATATATGTGATTTTATATATATATATATATTTAATAATAAATAGAGTATATATATATATAGTATTATATATATTATATATATATTATAGTATAGTATTATTATATATCTATATATATATAGTATATATCTATAATATAATATATATATATATATATATATATATATATATATATATATATATATATAATATATTAGTATTAATATATTATATATTATATATATATATATATATTTAATATATATATTATATATATAAATATACATATAATATAATATATATTATATATAATATATATATATTATAATATTATTATAATATAATAATATATATATAAGTCATTTTAATAACTGACGAAAATCAATAATTAATGAATCGTTATTTTAATAATTTTAGGGCAAATACATTAAATTTTGGGTAACCTAAACCTAACCGTAACCTAACCTAACCTAACCTATAACTAACTTAACTTAACCTAACCTAACCTAACAACCTACCTAAAACCTAACCTAACCTAAATCCTAACCTAAACCTAACCTAACCTAACCAAACAATTTTAAACAAAAATTAACCTAACCTAATATTTACGGAGTCAACTCCATTTAAAAATGTTAATTATATATATATTTTTATATATATATAGATATTTATATTATATATATTATATATATATATATAATATATATATATATATTATATATATATATATATATAATATATTAATATCTATAATAATTATATATATTATATATATATTATATATATATAGTTATATATATTTAATATATATAATATATAATATATATATATATATATATTATATATATATATTAATATGATATATATATATATATATATAATATATATATATATTATATATATATAATATATTTATCTAGTGTATATATTATTTTATTTCTATATATATTTTATATATATATATATAATATATATATAGATATATATATATATATATTATATATATATATATATATATATAAATATATATATATATATATATAATATATAATATATATACTATTATATATATATATCATATATAGATATTAAGTGGTTGACTCCGTTAATATTAGGTTAGGTAATTTAGGTTAGGGGAGTCTGTACTTGGCCAACCCTTACTTTTCAGAGTAAAATAAAAATTTCACTTTTTTTTTTTTATTACTCTAATTGCTAGAAAATTCGCCTCGCTCTACATAATGGTGTAAATTTTTGTTTCCGAAAAGTTCCGAAAGGTTTTTAAGATACAAGATATTTTTTATAGGGGTGTCAAAACTAAAAATTTTCCATTTCCATGTTCGAATTGCAATTCAACTTTTTAGGATCTTTCCAGGTTTTATTCACATTTTATTAATAAATTAGAAAGAATTTCAAATACGCAAACACAACCTAAGCTCAGGCTCTTTCTCAATCATATAAATGGAATCAAGCCGGAGCCGGAGCGAGAGCCGGAGCCGGAGCCGAGCCGGAGGCCGGGAGCCGGGAACCAAATTACACTTTTTTAAAGAATATTGTTTTTAATAATTAAAAATACTTCTGCAAAGCCGGAGCTGAACTTTTCTGAAAATGGAAATGGAGTCGGAGCTAGGGCCGGAGCCGGAGCCAAGAGCTAGAGCCGGAGGCCGGAGCCGGAGCTTAAAAATCTTTTTATTAATTTTGCAGGTGAAAATAAATTTTCAAAAGTTGGGGCTGAACAATTTTGAAAAGGAGCCGGAGTCCGGAGCCGGAAGTCTGAAGCCGGACAGTCCGGAAGCCAGAGGCGAGCCGGAGTCCGGAGGCCGGAGCCAAAAGTATAAATTTTTTAAAAACCAATTGTTTTTTTTCAAGTAAAAACTACTTCTGCAAAGTCGGAGCTAACTATTCTTTAATACAATCAGAGCTGAAGCCGGAGCTGGAGCCTGGACCGGAAGCCAGAGTCTATGAAGTCGGAGGCGAAGGGTGGAGCCAAAGTAATAATTTTTTTAAAAAAAGAAATTGTTTTGGCAGTTAAAAATACTTCTGCAAGTCGGAGCCTGAACTATTTTGAAATGTGAAACTAGAGTCGGAGCTGAAGCGGAGCTGTGAGCGGAGGCCGGAATCATAGCCTTAGCTGGAGACGGGATCGGAAAAACAAATCTAAATTTTCAAAGAATTTTTGCAGATGAAAGTAATTCTACAAAGTGTGAGCTGAACAATTTGTGATAACACGCACCGGAGGCCGGAGCCGGACCGGAGCCGGAGCTAAGTAAATTCTTTTTTAAAGAAATTGTTTTGTAGATAAAAAATACTTCTGCCAAAGTCGAGCTGAGCTATCTGGAAATGTGAAACGGAAGTCCGGGAGCAAGAGTCCGGAAGCCGAAGCCGGAGCCGGAGCCGGAGTCGGAGCTCGAGCCGGAAACACAACTTAAAAAACAAATTTTTTTTAAGAAATTTTTTGGCAGATGGAAAAGTAATTCAACAAAGTTTGAGATGTACAGTTTTGTAGCTCGATTCCTTGCCGTAGCAACTGTTCCGCAGCCGGAGCCCGAGCCCAGAGCCGGAGCCATCGGCCAAGGTAAAGGCGGCCTTTTGTTAAAGAAATTGTGTTTGCAGGTTGAAATGCTTCTGTAAATTCGGAGCTGAACTATTCTGAAATGGAAACGAAGTCA
>JABUQX010036101.1:0-5000 GCA_015478945.1 Trachelipus rathkii | reverse complement strand
CAGGTGTTGGGTGATGGTGGTGAGGGGTGGGGGGCGAGCTCAGAGGAAACAGACACGCCGATCGGTGCACACAAAGAGTAACAGTCACAGAGGTAGGTAAAAAAAAACTCATGACAGACCATGGCAAGACAGACAGACACAGAGGTCGACAAAAACAGTAATGAAAGACGCTGACCAGACATTCATACGTACATATGTACGTGTATGCGTCCGTACGGCACGCACACACACATACCTAAAATAGACCCAGGTACCTTCCTAACAGCGTGATGTCATGTGTCACTGCCCAGCTACCAGCCTGAGCGCGTGACGTCATGTGTCGCTACGGTAGTTATTACTAATTTTATGATATTTTATGCAACAAGCTTTAGCTATTTTAAGTTTTTTCGATTCACATGAGGAGTGTGAAATTTTAAATGACTTTGAAATATAAAGTACAATTGTAATGTTATGCTCAGTGAATAAATAAATCTTCATTTGTTTTGCTGGATTTAAAGCGGTATTCATATACCCTACCTGTTAATCTATTAGTCGTGTAACCAATATGCGTCTATGTACAGTCAGGCTCTGGACGTGCGAATTGGTACACGACATGATGTTTAACTGAAAAGGTATCCTTAGTATTTAACCAGGAAGAAAATTTTATTGCTTTTTGGTATAATTTAAATGTTATCTTTGAGTTGATCTTAGATTTAATGTTAATATTAATAATGCCGCGTAGGCATTTTTCCTTTTCATCGAAGGCTTTAAGGTTTTATGTTTTAAAACAAAAGTTAACGCTTTCAAATATATTGTTCTTATTGTTCTCTTTTTAATATAGTTTGAAGATGGTTTTGTTTATTATTTTTTCTGTTAAATTTAAATGGTGATTACAGTTGATTAGGTTCAACATCAAACGATTCCCAAAAGAGCACAATTTATAAGCTCTCTCTCTCTCTCTCTCTCTCTCTATATATATATATATATATATATATTATTATTATTATTATTATTATAATTATATATATATATAGTATATATATAAATATATATATATATATATATATATATATATATATATATATATATATATATATATATTATTATTATTATTATTATTATACATTCACTTTTGTCCCGCTTGAGCGGGGTAGTGGTGCGTACAGCCTCCCTCATTCACACCCCCTCTCATCTCGCCCTCACCCACCTCCTCCACCCCACTCTATCCCTCGCCAACACCCTACCCTCTTCCTCCCCCCCATCCCTCCCTCCTCCAGCATCTCCTTTATTCCATCCATCCACCTCCTTCTTGGTCTCCCCCTTCCTCTCCTTCCTATCCCCTCCGCCTCCCAAACTCTTCTAACCACTCTCTGTTCCTCCATTCTCACTAAATGCCCATACCATCTTAACATTCCCTTCTCCGCTCTTCCCACCAGACCATTCCTCCAATCACATCTCTCCCTCACCACCCTATTCCTAATCCTCTCCCTTCTACTAACCCCACAAACCGCTCTCAACCCCTTCATCTCAAATACTTCCAACTTTTTCCTGGACCTGGCATTCAACCCCCACGTTTCACACTCCATACAACACCGCTGGTACACAGATTTTCAAACATACTTATCTTAACTTTCTGTGATAGGATCCCCCCTTTCCATATTTCTCTCAGACCACTCAAAGCTCTCATTCCTTCACTTATTCTATGCTCTATCTCCTCCTTCATCCCTCCCCCTTACCCAACTCCATCCCTAAATATCTAAAAATCTTTACTTCTTCCAATACTACACCCCCTACTCTAACCTCTAACCCCTCCCCCTCCTCTCTTTCCCCCTCCTCAAACACTAACACTTTACTCTTACCTGGATTTATTTTAAGCCCCTTTTGTCCACACATTCTCTCAAACTCCCTCACCAAATACCTCAGCCCTTCCGCGCTCTTCGCCACTAGGGCAGTATCATCCGCAAACAGTATCATGTTCACTTCCCTTCTATCATTCCCATTCATCAATTCCCCCCCCCTCCCCTCCCTCACATTCCTCTGCAAACACTCTCCATAAACAAATTGAATAGCCACGGCGACATTACACACCCCTGCCTCAATCCACACACCATCCCAAACATCTCACTCTCCTCCTAACACTCTCACACACATTCTACTATTCCTATAAAAAGCCCTAATACCTTTCCCTAAATTACCCCCACCCCATTTTCCTCCAACACCCTCCATAATTCACCCCTATTCACTCTATCATATGCTTTCTCTAAATCTAAAAAAACACCCATACACTTTCCCTTTCCTCTCTATACTTTTTTCCACAAGCATCTTTAGTGTAAACACTTGATCCACACACCCTCTTCCCTCCCTAAATCCTCCTTGTTCTTCCCCCATTCTCCCCTCCGTTAAACCTCTTACTCTCTCAATCAGTATTCTTCCGTACACTTTCCCTACCACACTTAAAAGACATATACCTCTATAATTTCCACATTCCATCCTATCCCCTTTCCCCTTATACAGAGGAACCAAACAACCATCCTCCCAATCCTGTGGTACCTCACCACTCCTCCAACATATGTTATATAATCTATACAGCCATTCCTCCACCCCTCTACCTCCCTTCTGCAACATTTCCATTCTCACACCATCCAGACCTGCGGACTTCCCTTTTTTTCCTTTATTCACAGCCCTAATAATTTCCTCCATTTGTATTTCATCCTCCCCCTCCCTCCCCACTTCATTTCCCATCCTCACCTCTTGCATTTCTTCCTCCCCTACCCCCCCCCCCCTCCTTCACTAGTCCACTAAAGTACTCCCCCCACCTCTTCCTCACCCTATCCTCTCCTCCTATCCACTCCCCATCTCCTCCCTTAATCCTCTCCCCCAACCCCTCCTTCTTCTTCCTTTTTTTATTAACTTCTTTCCAGAACATCTTACTCCCCGATTCAAAATTTTCCGTCACTTTTCTACACCATTCCTCTTTTGCTCTTCTCTTCGCCCTCTCCACCGCCCTCTTTGCTTCCACTCTAACCCTTCTATATTCCTCCCAACTATCTTCTCTCTCCTACTTCCCAACCATTTCACATAAGCCTCCTTTTTCCTTTTCACCACCTCCTTCACCTCCTCACTCCACCATTCACTCCCTTTCCTTCTGCTTGCACCCACCCTTTTTACTCCACATACCCTTCTAGCCTCTTCACATACTGCCTCCTTAAATCTCTTCCACTCCCCCTCCACCTCCCCAATTCCCGTCCCTCTCACGTTTCTCCACCTGTCCTCCATACCTCTCCTAAACTCCCTCCCACACACTATCTCCTCCAATTTTTCCACCTTTATCACTTCCACTCTCCTCTTTTCTCCCCTTTCCCTAACCATCACCTCTCCTCCCACCCTTATCCTGGCAATCACCAAATAGTGATCCGATATCCCCCTCCCCGCCCCTCTAAATACATTTACATCTAATAATCTACCTCTATCCTTCCCATTTACACACACATAATCTAGTAACGCCTTCCCCCCCGTTATCTCACTCTTCCATGTATACTTATGATTCTCACTTTTTTTGAACCAAGTATTCCCCACTATCATTCTTCTCTCTTTCGACACACAACTCTATCAGACTTTCTCCATTAGCATTCCTCTCCTTACCCCCAAATGGTCCTATTATTCTTCCCACCCCCTCCCTTCCCACTCCTGCATTCAAATCTCCCAATAGACAAATTTTATCATTTACCCCAAAACTTTCCCAACACTCATTCAGCTCTCCCCAAAATCTTTCTCTCTCCTCCTCCCTCGCTCCATTCACTGGTGCATATGCACATATAAAAACCCACATTTCCCCCCCGAATTTCACTTTTACCCACATTATCCTAGAACTCACCTGGTTACACACTCTCACCACATCTCTTTCCTCATAACTATTCCCACCCCTTCCCTCGCCCTCACTCTCTCGTTCACCCCCGAAATCATACCCTTGTATTCTCCAAAATTCATCTCCCTCTTTCCTTTCAACTTAGTTTCTGTTATCCCTAGCACATCCAACCTTTTTTCCTCAAACATCAACCCTACTTCCTCCCTCTTCAAATCCTCGTTTACCCCTCTCACATTCATACACCCCACCCTAATTACCACTCTCCTCCCCATCTTTCCCTATTTCTATATATAACTCAATCAGGCTGTACGCTTTATGGGACCCCCCACCCTTGGTAATTCCCAACACCTAGGGCTACCACCCCGCTCACCAACCCACAATAACAACAACAAAATACATTAAAATAATAAAAACACAATAACAGGTCGATTACTTAAAAACCCACTTTATATCTCTTCCCCCCCCCTCCTCCTCCTCCCCCCCTCCTCCCTTCCCTCCCTTATTTTCTTTTCCTTTTTTTTTTTTTAAATTACCCGTTAACTTAATTATCTATTAAAAACCTTTAATTACTTATTTATCTATAAAAATTTATCTATTATTATCTACTCATCTATTTATTTATCTATTTATTTATAAAACTTTATCTATTTATTAAAAACTTTATTAATTACTTAAAACTCCTTAAAATCACTTCCATATACAATATAAATTTCACAATTCCAGTAAAAATATAAAAGGTTATAACCTACACTATCAATTTATATTTATTCCTACCCCCCTTCCCCCCTCCTCTTCCCTCCCACTCCCTCCCTTTTCTTTCCTCTTTAAAATTTACACACGTTAAAAATTTTATTATCTATTAAAAAAACTTTATTTAATCTTTAAAATTCTTTAAAATCTCTTATATTTACAAATATATATAAAATCGCTTATACTTATTTAAAAATTCTTTAAAATCTCTTATATTTACAAATATATATAAAATCGCTTACATTTACAAATATACACTTATATATATATATATATATTTATTAACTATTCCTTTATATATGCGCAGCAGTGTATGAAGTTATCTGCAACTTATTACTAAAATTCACGTAACAACTGATTCTGCAAGAGTTATCTTAAACAAAATTTACTAAATCAATCTCACGAG
>JABUQX010036100.1:17500-32500 GCA_015478945.1 Trachelipus rathkii | reverse complement strand
CTACTAATAAAAATGAGCAAGTAGGCTATTTCCTATGAAAACGTATGATAATTAAGGTAGGGCCAATAAAATTAGGTCCTCGTGGTTTAGGGCTGGTCCTAGTGTAAATAGAGGCTAAAGTTACGTTTTTAAAATTAAATCATGACTATATAACTTATAAAAGAATACCATAATAAAACGAGCTTATTGGATGCGCTATTTTGAACAGAAAACGAAGACTGATTAATCTTAAAATATAATTGCGATAATAATTTTTACCATGCATTTTTCTATGTAGGCCTACCTTATTCCAAATAATATTTGTAATTTCTGCGAAATTTACGTAATAACCTTAAAGTTTGGTAGCCTGGTTCTATACTATTTTGTTATCCATCATAAAAACACTAAAACATTAATGATGCAAATGGCAAAAAAATAACGGTTAAAATTCCTTAAAAAGAAAATAAGCTACCTAAATTTTACAAATTTGCAATTAAAGCTAAGAAAATTTAAAATTTTTACAAATTTGAAAATATTAATCATAGCACATGAGAGTGAAATACTTTTAGCAAACGAGAGTTATTTAAGATATCTGTACAGGCATTTTCCCACGATTTTATCTCGTTTTCTTACATCTTAAAAAAAAAAATAATAAAATTTTGATTTAAAGTTTTCTAGCCATAATAAAAATTATAATATATATATATATAATAACGATAGTTATTTGAAAAAAAAAAATCACATGAGATTTCTTAAAGATAAATAAGCGCAATACAATAAAACGTGCTTGGCAGTAGGCCTATGTTTTCAATTAACGAAGGCTAGGTTTTCAAAGAAATTTAAATAATTATGCGTGCGTTATCTGTAGCAAAATTTTTTGTATAAGTTTAGGGTTTACGTAGTAAGTAATAACAATGTCTCTTAACCTAATATAATCTGCCTTGCGCACAGATTGAGGATAGGTTACCCAGTAAAAAATTCGCATATTTGGAAACAGATCGTTTACCTGTATAAATTGTTGGTATACATCTGTTTTATCAATCTGTGATAGATATCTTAGATAACGACGGAAGGGGCTTTAAATCTCCAGTCCTCCTTCATTTGGGTTTACTTGGTAATGAATTTCGTAGAACATCACAGATAAATGTATACCCAAAAATGAACCACTGGAAAAGTTTCGGGCTTCTCGTGGGAGGTTGGGAGAAGTTGAGTGTTACCCTTTTATGGGTTTAAAAATTCTGGTGATAAAGGTCAGTGGAGATAAGATTTGGAGCAGTAGTGTAAAATTTTTTTTTTTTTTTAAATAAAAATAATTATAAAATTATTCTTTTATTTGAGATATAATCGGACATTAAAAATAAATGGCCGAGGATAGAGTTCTCCTCCCCAGAAAAAGTATGTTACTTCTGGTGGTGTTTTACTGTAGGAGTGAATTTCGGTGATGGTGCTGAATGGGGCAAAAGTGCCAGAAAATGATATGGAAAATAAGTTAATTAATGGTTATGTTTGCATACTTTGGGAAGTTGCATAACCTTAAGAAATAGAGATGGAAAAACCAAATACCTATGGTGAGCATCTTGGTGCTATAAATTTTGCGATTACTATGAACATATTTTGAAGTTTACCATGTATGTAATAGTGTCAGTGATCAGTTGTGCACTGGTAGTTCTTTGATATGATTGGTTTTAAAGTGGGAGGCAAGGAAAGAAAATGTGCTTTGATAGCCGTGTTTCATGAAAGCAATTGGATCTGAAAGAAGTGTGATAATTTGTTGGTGTTTATCAAAGCTGAAATATAGGTTTTAAATATATAAATTAATCGCTTATATTTGTGTTGGCGACTATCCTCCATACAAAATTTTATTCAACTACAATTTAGAGAATGAGTGAAAAGTAATTTTTACAAGCAAATAAGATTTAGGGTGCTAAAATGTTTGATTTATTTTGCTATGCTTTAACTTAATAAATTTTTTTTTTTTTTTTTTTTTTTTTTTTTTTTGTTCAACTTTTAAACTAGTAGTTTGTTTAACATGATATAAGAGAAATATTCTAATTATCTATTTATATAGTGTATTACCAGTTTGTTTATATATTTTCTATTTAACCTTAAACGTGACTGTTCTGAGAAAGTGAGCCAAAAAAAATTTGTTTTTTTTTTTTTTTTTTTTTTAATAGTGTACTATGATATATGTAGATTATTTATGTATGCAATGTTTCATTTAGTATGAGTAAGGAACTATAAAAATTTATTCTATTCAAAAGGTACTCGTAAGATTTCTGGAAGCCATACAGATATATTCTTTATTAGGATATTATGTGAGGCCTATTTAGTTTGTATTGTTATTGAACATTAGCGTGAGTTAGTGGTGTGTTTGGAGAATGTGCATTAAATGTGTTTATTGTTGCATGATATTTATACCTGCCTATGCATGTAGATTTTTAATTGTTGAGTTGAATTTACACTGTTGTATAGGGTAGTATTAAAAAATGAATATTTAAAAATCTTTTAATCTATTGAGCTTTTTAAAAGTGTGTTATATATATATATACTTAGCATCGGGCATGTGAATAGAAAAAATGTTAGATGGAAAAAATTTGGTAGAAATAACCTGTTTATCCATTATTAAAGGTAAGGTGTGAATTACCTTTGTGATAAAGGTAATATGGGGATAATGGGTAAAAGTCATTATTATTTAATTAATAATGCGTTATGTGAAAAAAAAAATTTCTAAGTGTTTTGAGTAAACCCTGTGTTTTGGAGATATGGTTTTATTGTGAAACCGAAATAATGCAATTTGCATTGATGTTGCTTTTATAGAAAAGTGGTTGCTTAATGGAAAATAGTTTGTTTACTTAAAGCGAAATCAGTTTTTAAAATGTGAAATTTTACAAGTATTTTTTTTTAAATTTGATTTTAGCGTAGATAGTTTTAGTGGTAAAGCAGAAAGATGCAATTTGCATTGGTGTTTCTTTGATGAAAGATTCTTGCATAAAGTAAAATCATGCAGTTGTTATAAGTGCTTACATGCTGTTAGAGGAGAGTATTTTAAAGCGAATGTGCAAAAGTTCCAAATGTGCCATTTGCTTAGGCGAGAATGTGAAATAGAGGGAAAATGTATGAAGGAGCTTTCACGTCGTGGACAATGTGAAGCCATTTCTTTTGTAATGGAGTGTGGAGTAGAAATGCCCTGGTTTTCTCTTTCAATTTTATACCACAGGCTGGGTTATTGCAGGTTTGAAGTATATTTCGTTCTAGTTGTGTTTCTCGGTTATTGTATTATTCAGCGAGGTGCTATTTTTAAGATCTGCATGATCTTAGATTTGTTTTTCACTGCAGGATGCAGTTCTTTGAGGTATGCAGTTTTGTGAAAGCAATGTGATTTGCAATCTTGCGAGCTTTGGTTGCTTTTTGCTTTGCAGCCTTGTCTGTTGATGCCCTGGTGGCTTGTTTTCCTTCTTGAGATATGAAGGGCTGGTGGGCTTGTGAAAGATCTAAATATCCTAGAGATCTCACATTGGCCAGTGTGGATCCTATATAATCACCATTTCAGAGTCAGTGAATTCTTTGTTTGGTCCCCTGTTGGACTTATCATTTTGCATTTCTGCGTTTAGAGATTTCCACCATTGTGAGCGCGGTGTTAGGGAGAGTTAATGGAAAGAAGACCCGGATTAATACTGTTAACAGAGTCCCCAAACCACCCAATAAATTTAGAAAGTGAGATCAGAAACTAAGACAGCGTCGAAGATCAGAGACTAAAAGGAACTGTCTGTTAATGATTAATGGATTAATTCTATTAGAGAAAGAGAGAAAAATTAGTCAGTTAGTAAATCGCCTACTGGTGGTGCATGAAGGTGTTAAGAGGTTAGTCTGATAATAAATAACTAAAGTGTTAAATATCTATCTACCCCCACCGCTGTTAATGGCAAAGCTAGTTAATCTCCTAACGGTACCACACTATTCACCTGAACACTTCCAATTTGTTCCTTCTGCAAAAACTGAATCCTCCTCTGATCTGATAGATCCACCTTGTAGTGAGTGGATAAACCCTCCTTGAATTAAAGGACCCTCCTTGAATAAACAAGGTAAAATGAAGATCTTTAATAAGGGGGGTAAAAACAAGATGTTTTTAAAAGTGATGTTTATTAAATTAAACGTAAGGGGAGGAATATCTAAATTCTGAAGTTCTGAAAGCCGTAAGCTGTCGGTTTGGTCTGAGATGTAGACACAAATCAAAGATCAGGTTGACGTTCGAGTTCCAGAGTAGGTGTTAGTTCTACCTGGAACAAGAAGGTTAAAGTGTGTATGATGAGAGGATGCAATATATAGAACAAACAGGGGTAACTCAGCTTGTTTGTTCTTGAAGTTCACTGCAAGTGACTGTATTGAATTCGTCGTTCTGATTGTTTCTGAATGGAAAAGCTTGAGTATGGATACCGATTTGAAGACAGTTCCAATATGATCCCAGTAATGTCAAAGAGTGACCGAAAACAGGTCTTTCCAAACAGGTAGGCCCCAGTGATGGCACCTGTGACAGGTCCCGTGGTTGGCACCTGTGTAAAGATAAAGAATAGGCATTTGAAATTAATTTACATTCGCTCCATAACAGAAAACAAAAATGAATTTAAGCATTGAAATATGGCTTACCCTAGGAGATTATTGTAATATCTCTGAAAGGGTGAACAGGTATTGGAGAGACAGCAATGTCTATTTGGGTACTTGAGCTGGTAAATCTAGAAAAGACATACTGGTGAATAAGCCATATAATGGAGCGACAGCCACATCTAAAAAAGACAAAAGCTATAAACCATATACATGTAAAATGTAAAATTGTCTTACGTCTTCAAGATTGTGGCAATCCTTTTGACAACAAGACAACAAAAGAGAGGCAGTCAAAAGTGCGGTGTGGGTAACCAATAAATGTACCACACATACAAGAATATAAATGTCAAATTTCTGAAAGTGCCTACTTTACTATTATATCAAGCCTAGAGAAAACAGTATTAGTAGTTTTGGGGAAGAAAACAGCTATGATTAAAAGGCATACATATAAACATAGATTGTATAAAATAAATGAAATATAGTAGAGGCGCACAGCTTTTAGATATATTTCAGGCTGGATCCAGATATATTTGGGTGAATCTGGAGCTTCAGGGTGGGCCTGGAGCTGCTGCATGAGCAGACCCCAACATCCCCCCGCACTAAAACTATGCCCCCACTTAAATTCCTTATAATCATAAACTGTTGAAGAATCCGTAAGAGGTAAGCGGCGAAAAGATGATTGAGAACTGAATCTGAGAAAAAGAATTACATCCCTATCACACACACAAACTGAAAACTATAGAACTGAAAACCGAAAACCGAAATATATTGACAAACAATATATATATATTTACAAATGTACAAAACTGAAAACTGTTTTCTGTTAATGAGGAAAATGCGCCCTACGTGACTGAAGCACCCGTTCCTCTTTGGCGATAAATTTCTGTAAAGATTTAAGAATTGAAGATCGTCAAAGAACTGATAGAGAAATCATAACCTTAGGACTGAGACTGAACAGACGAATAGTCGGACTGATGACTCAAGGTCGATGGGTACTCCAACCGAGGAGTCGAATAAGTTGTAGTGAGGCAACCACATTTCCATTTTTCCAAGTTTTTCTAGGAACAAGTGTTTAGCATAAAGCCCATCTGAAAGCATCGGAGTTTGAAGCTACTCTGCTTCTTTTTTGAAGATCTAATAGGATACTCCGGCTGTGTCGGTTTGTTCCATGTTCCATGTTTGAAAACCTCACTATTATCCATAATACTAGGTACACCCTCGACTATAAAGTTTCTAATGGCTCTGATATTGTTGCTGTTACTGTTTTATACCCATTCATTCGTAATGGGATTCTTCTGCCAAGCCAAGGGTGTAAATGCCCATATTAGGATGAAGTCTACGTCGGGTTTCATGAGGGTTTAAACACAGGAAGGACAGCCGTGGATGGTCCGACCCGAACTATAATCCACCCTAACATGAATGCTGGATTCTTCTTGTAACAGTTTTCTCTCATGACGGAGCATTTCCAATTTGCTGGCACAGCCAGCTATGAGAGTTTTCATACTGCAAACAAGGAGAAGAATACTGTGCTCTATTATTTGCATCCGTGTAAGGGGTACATAAATAATAAAGTTTTACTCTTGTTCCTTTCTACTAAATTGAAATTTAATATTTACAAGTCAGCTTGTGATATTTGTGATAATTAATCTAATTTAATTAATTTCTGATTTTCTGATTTCTTTGTTAAATATAAGCTAAGTTATTTACATTTCTGATTTAAATATTTTTCAAATATTCCATATAAAAAAGCTGAATTAAATAATTATTTACAAATTTTGGGATTTATTTAACTTTGTTTACTAATTAACTTTAAATAAGTATCAAATACTGAATATTTAATCTTTACGATTTCTGATTTTTAAAACGTATTTACATATTTATAAATAATAAGCACATACATAAGTGTATTTGTTAAGCAAAAGGAAATGATGTGTTTAAGAAGAACATACGAGTTGTTGGCTTATTATAGGTTATAGGTTGAATTACGACGAGGCAAATCATCAACTCTGGTAATGGAGAATCTTAAAAATAAGATGAAATATGAAAGTAATCCTAACAGGGAAGTTAAAAATCAGAACTTTCTGATTAAATGTTTCAAAATATAAAATTATAATACATACATGTGGGCCAACACTCTGTTCTTATAGATCTGAGAGGCTTTGTAATCAGTGAAGCTGAGATGACTGTAAAGAATGATTTTAATGAGTGTAAGAGTGTGTTTTGAAAATTGATAGGAATGAATAGAGGATGAGGTGAGTGAATGTATCACCATTGTAACCACAACCCACGTATTCGCATGGCATCGCATGATCAACATCAATATCCGCATGGCATCCCGCAAATTCCACCCTGCACCCCCCATGACCATCCCCTCCCAGAATTCCCAGAAACCAGGAAGAATGAAGGAACACGGGAAAAATGATGATGAAAAGAGCGAAATACCACAAGAACAAGTGTTCAGTTCGGTGAAGTGAACATCGGCAGATCCTATTGAAGAAAAGAAGAATGTTGAATTTCTGATAACCGTAACCATTTTTGAAAACACTGAAAACCTAGAGGAGTTTCCATTACATTGGGCAAGTCAGGTACCGGTCCCATACGTCGAGTGAACGGACGAGGGGGAAAGTTGAACCTGGTTAAGTCTTCCTCTCCTATATGAATTAACTCGAGATCACTGTCATCAAGTTGGAGATGAGCAGGATCACCGAGAACCTCACCAACTACATGATATGGAGCTGGTGGTGTTTGAGAAAGGGTAGGTAACTGAAAGGAGTCTGAAGGAAGATAAGATAGAGAGTTAGAATGGAAACCTGAGAAGTCTGAATGTTGAGTGGACGTACTGAAATGAAAAGGCGAAAAAGGTGGATGCGTATCTTGTTGAGTTTTTTGAGAAGAACTGAGAATTGCTGAAGGACCAAGGAGATTTGAACTTGGTCTATCCTTGAAGAAAGAACTCAAGAAAGACGCTCCCTCTATTTCACTAACTGAGTGAAAATCAACTGTATTTGGATTTGTTATAGCCAGAGATTGGGAAGTAGAAACTGATGACACAATAGTGTGACTAATTGGTGTAACAGCCGAAGAAACTGAAAGTTGTGAAGGTGATGGATATTCATGAGTATAGAAATCATGGTAATCAATAGATTGGCTGTACACACTGGGACTGTAAAGAATTGGGGAAACAGCAGAGAAATTCTGCTGTAAGGATAATGGTGGAACCGGAATGGTTCGTGAGGAATCTGTTATATCAGTTGGAGGAAGCACAAAAGAAACCTTGGGCGGAGAACGAGAAGGCTGAATCACTGCAGGTGAAAGGACTGGAGTTCTCACAGGAGACATTGTTGATTCGGCAGTATCAACGTTCAGTTGTTCTATTTGATCCCATAAGTTAGGCAACCTCGTGAATAGATCCATTGGGATGGGATTTGTTGGAAGAAATCCCTCAAAATCGTTTTCGTCATCGTCTTTGATGGGCTGAAATGGATCTTCTTCAACATCATTGTCGGATATTGAAGAACTGTTAGCTACTGACTCAACATCAGAGTCTTCTGCATCTTCATCCACTTCTTCGTCAGTAAAGAATTTCTCGTGCACCTCAGGGTTGCAAGATAAATATTTGCGAAGATATGTAGGAATATCTATCCATCCTCGTAGGTGGGAGAAATGGATTTTCTGTAACCGATTTTGTTGGTCACTAGCACGTCTAACAAGGTAAGTAACCCTGTTATCATTAACTGCTGTAATGATATATGGGCCTTCCCATCGGGTCTAGAACTTCTGAATAGTGCTATGACCGGTGCGAATTACTTTCTTGGCAACTTTCTGCCCGACGCAAAAAGGTCGAAAGTTCGTACTACCTTCCTTCCAATATTGTGGAAAACTGTGTGTTGGAGAATGAGCCTTCTGTAAAATAAAGTCAGAAGGTGAAATACCGAGAGACTATGTGCTGTGGTTGTTGGTAAATAAAACAGAAGAAGAAAGTTCCTCATCCCAACCACTGGGATTTTCGATTCCGGCTCTTGCTCTGTTATTAAACTTCTGTTGAAGCCCTCCAAACCCATTGCTGCCAGGGTTGAAGCGGAGAAGTTCTTTATAGTGCTTGATATTGTGTTCTTCGAAGAACATTTTTGGAACGTTTTGAGAAGTAATTCAGCACCGTTGTCAGTGAGAATTCGGTTCGGAACCTTTGGAAGAAACGGAAGAAGCTGATGTTTGAATTTATTAGAAACAGAAAGACTGGTTTTGTTTGATAAAGGAACAACAGAAACCCACTTGGAAAAGTGGTCAATGAGTACCATACAGTACTTGTGACCTGAACCTGTTTGAGGAAACTGTAGCAGGTCCATTGCACACAAGTCGAATGGATACTCAGCCAATATCTTCAACATCGGAGGTGTCATAACCGAAGAAAATGTTTTCTGTCTTTGACATATCGGACAACATCTGACGATGTCTGAGACCACCCGGTTTACACGCGGGTGCCAAAAGTGCTTGTAAATAAGCTGAAGAAGTTTATTTCGTCCGATATGGGCACACGAAAAGTGAAGTCCTAACACTATATGAACGAGAAAATCAAGAGAAATCACATACAGTAATTCTCCCGATTTTAATTTGTGAAAGAGTATCCCATTTTCGAATACCAACTGAGATCTGTATTGTTTGTACATTTTATGTACCCTGAGCCAACATCCTTGCATAACATCCTTGTTCTGAAAACCTTTAATGATCAACTTTAGATCTTTATCATTAGCTTGATTAGTCAGGATGTCTAGTTCATCTATATTTGAATTGTTGAATATATCGCTGTTAACTACTGTAATACGACCCACATGAGGATGGGTACGCACAAGGAGGCGACTAATGCCTGTAGCTATTAACGTTATGTCATTGTTGTCCTCTCTACGAATGAGTTCTTTTTGAGACAAATCCGGCAAGAGCTCATTATCCCGTAGAGAGTATGTTCCCAATACTATGGCGAACTCCATATATTCTTCAGGAACGATGAAACATTCGGTGGGCTTAGTTTCAAATCCACCTTGAAACCGTAAAGTTAGGTTGACATAGTTGTCAATCGGAATTCGTTTACCCCTTCCGAAACCACTAATTGCTTTCACCCCTACCTTTGCAGATGGCAAAAGCTCAACTGGTTCATGCAAGCTCTGCAATACTGCTTCACTCACCAAACTTACACCTGCCCCACTATCAACAAGGCAATCATACTCATTCGAACTGTTGTGTTCTAATTTCACGCAAACATTTAGTGGATCCACTTCCGCCTGGCAAAGATTGATGGTAACAACCATATCATCATCAACTGGAAAGTTGTTTACTGCCAGATGGACATGATATATATTTTCAGAACTATCATGTGGTTTCACCATGTTGTTTGCTGCTGCTGTTGCTGTCTTCACCTGCCTGTCACTATGACTATCGCTACTTCCTAACACGACAGTTTCTACAGGAAGGCTACTTGCTACAACTGATACTACTGGTTCCGTAGGGGAACTACTACTACTGCTACTACACACTACTGGAACAGAAAGAGAGTAACTATCTCTACTACTATCACTAATCACTTTAGTGTCTGGAAGAAGGTTCCTAGCACTACTGCTAACAACTACAGGGTCTATAGCTACTGGTAAAGTGCTAGCACTACTTCTATCACTACTTACTATCATATCTACTTGGGCATTTGCATGATAGTTCATGAGCTGTGAACTATTCTCCACTGGAGGGCTCATTTCCGTGGAGACTTGCAGTTTAAAGCTCCTGCTTGTACTGCTTCTTCTGAAGAAGGACCCATGCATCGGCCTTCTAAATGTGACTTATGACACCAGTCGCAAGGATCTAGAAACTTCCTTGGCGGCCTTGGTGAGTCACGTGTATTAGTCTGTGCTTTGTGTGAATTGTCCGCGCGTGGGGAATTGTGTTTCCTGTTTGAACCAGAGGCCTGTGGTGATCTGTTTTTTCTGTTATTTGTGGGCGACCTCTGTGTCCTTTGTACATTGCGCGGTGGTGTTCTCTGTGAACAGTTCATTCCGGCATGTGGACCCTTGCAAAACGGACACACTCTACCAGAATTTAATTGTTTCGTGCGTGGAGGGGATCTGATAGACCTACATTCATTCCTTACATGCCCCCTCTTTCGACAATAACTGCATATCCCAAGGTACTTGTAACATTCATCCATCACGTGCCCAACATTCTCACAGTAATCACAAACGAGGTGTTTTCTGTTAGTGTTCTCATTGTGACGTGTCGGAGTGTAAGTGTTTTGGGTCTGATTTCTGTTATTGGATGAGGGATAAGTACTTTTATTGTTATAGTTACGTGTATTCTGTTGGCGGGTATCGTTTGTTTTAGGAGGTTGTGGCTGTGCATGTTGTGAATGCAAAACTTATGACCAACCTGGATTAATTACATCTATTCTGATTGTCTCGTCCAAGTCTTGTTTAGGTTGATCAGAAGAAACTGTAAACCGGCTGTTGCTAGAAGATGTGGCTACATTCTTCCCTTTATTGTAATCTCTGTTGTAAGAGTCTGCAAGACTTACTATCTTTCGCCATGTAACACGGATATTACTATCTTCCTCTTGCTGCTTTATGTATTCTGATATCTGTTTTTCAACATAAGGAGGAAGACTTGGTAGAAAAGCTGTTCGAAGAGAGTCATGCTCTCTCATCTCTAACCCACGATAGGCTTTTTTAGCTAGATGTTCCAGGCGAAGAGCGTACATACGGACGCTTACACCGGGAGTCCTATAAGCTGAGTGGTAAGCATTCAGCTTATGTGCGTCTGATACCATGTTAACAACGTTTCTTTAATGGATCCGTAGTTTCTGTCATCCTTAATTAACAGATTGTATAGTTGCAGAAACGATCCTTCAAGTTGCCTGCCTAGCAACCTTAACCACTGATGAGGCGCATTTGGGTAGTTAAATGAACAGTACTGTTCAAAATCAGCAAAATAACTAACCAAATCCTGATCAGCCTCGTATTTAAATTTCCCTGGCTCAACCACTTTCACTTTCCGAGAGTTCTTGGCGATTTCCGCCAGATAGAGGATAGATTGAGACATCAGTAGCATATGACGCTCCAAAATGTCCAATCTACTTGGCGCAAGAATCGATGCTGGCTCTGTATTGTCTGCAAGAGAGAAAATCGGTTGTGGTTGAGGAGGAACAACATATGACCTGGTATCGATTGGTGGTGCGATACCAGCCTGTTGAACTGTAATCGGTATCTCTGAAGGACTTGAAGTCAAGGGATCATTGATACCCTGACTGTAATAAGGAGGTATAGTATACGGCTGTCTGTTAGTTACGTCAGTCTGTTGTGTAATGGGAGTCGTCGTGTGCGTTGTGTAAATAACGTCAGAAGGGGAACCTCCATAAGTTTGAGCCATAGTTCCTGGATAGAACTGTTGTTGTCCCATTGGTGCTGATACCAATGGGGAAACTGGTGAACCGAAGTTCAAAAGAGCCATCTCATTTGATAGCAAATCTGATGAAGTCACTGGAGTAGCAACAACTGAAGGAACTATCGTTTGTTGTGGCGGTATTGGCTGTTGTGCCCGCAACAAGGCTGTTTCCTCTTTAAGGAACTTAATTCCTTTGTTATGGTAGTCAGGAATTCCTGTAGAGGTGGATTCACTGAATCTACCTGATCTGCTAACTTTTGAGGAACTCTTGGTGGTGGTGGATCTCTTTGAACTCTTTGTTCAGCATATCCCACTATGTCTTCCCAAGGAGTACGGAAATTATTATTCTGCTTCGTTTGTATATATTCTCTGACACCTTGCTCTATGTTTGGGGGTAGGCTATTCAAGAAGGCAGCGTGGAGAGATTTGTGCCCACTCATGTCTAGCCCATGGTAAGCGCGACTAGCCAAGTGTTCTAACCTGGTGGCAAACCCACGAATACTCTCATTTTTATGTCGACGAGCAGTGTTATATGTTTGTAAATAATAGGCATTCATTTTTCTTTCCTCGTCCTCATACCATTGGATGAGAGTCTCTCGTACAGAAAAGTAATCTATATCAATTTTAGTGACGACGATAGAATTGGAGAAATTTACCCTGTAATTGACTGCCAAGAGTGTAACCATTGGTGATATAAATTATGAAATTGGAGCCGGCAGTAACCTTCAAAATCCTCTAAATATGAAATAAAGTTTTTCTTTGTTCCCAACTTGTATTTCCCCGGGTCAGTTACGTTAGATATCTGGGTAGATGTTTGAGATGTTTTGAGCAACTGTGTCAAGTGCACAACAGCTTTTTCTAGCATGTCAATTTTTTGTTTAATTTTGGGCCCAGAGTACAAGTTGGTTGATTCAGGTGAATATAATGCTGTTAACTGGGGTGTGTTTAAATATATCTGGTTTAAGACAGGACTAATATGAGGTGGCTCGTCTAAATCTATGAGCAAGTTGTCCAGTTTTAAAGGTGGATCCATTAGTTTATGATCCCCTTGTGAATTAAATTGGGTAATGGGATTATCAGGCGATACATCCATTTTATAGTACAACAATATAAGAATAAACCGTAATATAGTTTTAATACAATGTTAAGTTAATTAAAAATAAACTTTTTATAGTGTTAATACAGTAATTCAGATTTTTTTTTTTTTTGACCTTATTGTAAATTAGAATTTACTTATAGAACATCTATAGCTATATTACTATTCTAACCCTAGGATCGTAAGGACTAAACTAATAGTTTAAGAATAGTAAGAATTTTATGATCCGGTATAAGGATTTGTTCTGAAATTTCTTCGGGAATATGAAGCAAATTTATGAAATATTTTATAAAATACAATGTTCTGTGTTGTGATGTGATGAGTGGCGAAGTGATCTAAAATCACAATCCAGTGGCTAGCAAACAACAGGAACACAAGGTCCCTGTTCGGGCGCAACATAATTTTCTTGTATTTATGTGGTGGAGAGTAAGTAATGTGCTCAATGAATAAAATATGGCTTACTTACTCCCAGCGAAGAATGAGAAAAAAAGAAAAGAAAATTTACAAAATTATGACTAATATGATTAAACAACGAGGTAAGTACCTTTAGATAATTATGATGACACATAGCTGCGAACTGGGAAGTTGAGAAGACGTGTCCTTTCCCGTATTAGGCTATAGAGATTTGCCCAACAGCTGGATCCATTTGGAGGGACTGTGTGCGTATTGTTCGCTATTTTACTTGGAGTGTGAGTTCAAGGATGTTTTAGAATAGGTATTATATAGGACAAAGGAGAACAAAAGAAAGGTAAAATAAATAGGTTTATTTACACAGTAGAAATTAGAACTATATTAATTGCTATCATATAGACTATAAACTATATACTAATTAGAAAATACCAGAAACCATTGGTATTTTATGACTTTATGACAAAGAGTTGTATGGTTATCAAAATCTCTTGACTAACCCAATTTATAGATTAGAAGGGTGAATGTTATATTAAGTTAAGCAAACAATCGCGAATCTACAATATGAAATGGATTTCAATATAAAACCTTAGTTTATAAATTACTATTAGAATAATTATATTATAGCTACTATTAGAATAGTTTTATTACAAAATGTTAAACTAACTTATATTTAATTGTTCTTCAACACTATAATTGATAGAGGTCACTTTCAATACAATAATGAAGCTATCATACGTTATGACACTTAAGGGAGTTCATGAGTGGATGGGAACCATAAAGTATAATGGCAAATAGTATTGCCCCAAATTTAAAAGTCTCAACATTATGACCTAGATCTTTAGAGGGCTATTAAGCCTAGAAATAAGATGGATCTTGATATATAAAAATCAAGAAATAAGATCTAGAAATAAGATGTTCTTGATATATATAACAACCAAGAAATAAGTTCAAGAATTAAGATCCTGTAAAGATTTACAGGAATTAGATTTATGAATGGGAATTATGTTATTTAAATTATTTTAATAATTTATTTCATCAAATCAAATTTTGTGAAGGGAAATGTTAAAAAGAAGGATTCTTACCCTAACATAAGGATGTTAATGAGGGGTCTTATTTGGCTTGATAACCTCAAAAGGGGAATGGTTTCCGCAAGTATGCTGTAATTATAAGGGAAGATTGTAATCTAATTCTATGTTATATTCATTACATATTCATCTACATATGCTAAAGTGTAGTTATACTATCGTAAATTATGAAATCATATGCACCTTTATGGATATAATCCTAATATATAATAAATAAAAGTATTTTATGGTATGGGTATTAGTATACCGTTTTATAGTTTATAAGTATAAACTGAACTGGAAAACAGAAAGTAAAGTTTAAGATCATCCATAAAAAAAAACAAAGTTGGAACAAATTTTATGAATATAGAAAAGATTGTATTCATCCCAATTTGCCAATGTACTCTGTTATTTATTGTAAATAAATAATTT
>JABUQX010036100.1:12500-15000 GCA_015478945.1 Trachelipus rathkii | reverse complement strand
TTAGAGGTGTATGAAATACGGTATTTAGAAAACATTAAGTTTAGCGAATAGAACGCGGTAGTAACGCTCAGAGATTTGGAAGGTAATTTAAACAAATCAGGTGTTTAAGTTATTTAATTATAAGAAAACATACATTACTGCACAGAAGAAAATATACAACAGAACAAGTACGAAGAATGGGTGCACTAAGGTAATAACAAATGTTGAAAATGAGCACTCCAAGCGGCATACAGGGCTCTATTCTGCGACGCATTGATTGGGGGACACGTTCAAATATACCGTGTGGTGTGCCGACTTGTGGTCACAAAGATGGCAATTATGCGAGCCCTTAATTCTTCGGGCTTCAACTGCTGCTGTATAAACCAAATGTTTTCAGAAGTAAATCCAATTACAATTAGGTCTGGAGACCGGCGGAGCCAAGGTTGTGTACACCTCTCGACCTATTCTCAATGACGTGGATATACAGTGTTCAAGATAGTTAAGAGCAACTAAACTGAAATGAGCTTGAGCGCCGTCGTGCATGAAATTAATTTTCGATCTTAATTGTAATGGGACGTTTTCCAGTAGTGTAGGCAAGTCATGTTCAAGAATTGGCGATAAACGTCTCCAGTAAGCTTTGCTGGTAAAAGGAATGGACCTATCAAATGGTCGCCAACCAATTCCGACCCATACATTCCATGAAAACTGGTGTTGATGGTGGCTTTCAACTATTGCATGTGGGTTCTCACTCAGCCCATATGTGATTGTTATGGAAGTTCGAATGGCCTCTCTGGAAAAATTTGCCTCATCAGTGAACAATATTTTCTGCTAAATGTGAGGATTGTCTGCAATTTTTCTGTTGCATCCATCGACACCAAAGCTACTCTTGCACGAAAATCTGTTGGTACAAGTGCCTGCACGCGTTGGAGGTGATAAGGGTACAGAAGTTGGATTTTTAATACCCTGAAAACTGTCGAATGCCTTACATGTAGTCGGGTTGCAGCATCTTTCTTGGTACTCTGTTGTAAGGACTGGTACTTGTTGTATGGACTGTCCTCAAGTTCTTTGGAGAATTTGTGTTTTTCGACATCTGATGCCGCCCTTCAGCGAGGTCGCGGCCCGTTTCGCATTAGTAAGTTTTTTTCAAAACTTCCTGTTTCTTCTTTGTTTCTCTAAGACGTTTGATGGAGACGTGCAAACGTAGTATGATGCGGGATGACATGGATTAGGGTACATTTCTCATAGAGACGCTTTGTGGGGATGGCTGCTGAATGAGATTACGCTTTCGGACGATCCGTAAACAAAATGCTATCGCACATTTCCTATTTTGTTGTAATTCATCTTGAAAAATATGAGCAACCTTGAACAAGAACTTGAACGGGCGACACGGACTAAGTATTGTATATTGAATGAAGCGAGATTACGGAACTAGTAAATAACAGGTAGGTAAGCTTTCCTACGGTATATTTGTGCTTATTATTAAGGTTGAGATTGGCACCGGGACGGGGCAATGGAATATAATCATGATTATGTCACACTAAGTTTTTCAAATCACCTTGTATCTAGGAAACAAAGCGTTTTTGGTGAAATGTTTATTGACACATATTATCTTATATTTATGCAAGGATTATCATACTAATTTTTTTCGCAATATTAACGAATACACCGATATAATATATATATATTATATATATATATTATATATATATATTATATATATATATATATATAATATATATATATATATATATATATATATATATATATATATATATATATATATAAATCAATTCTTAAGCATGCAAGCAATCCCATAAAACATTAATGGCACCTGACTTTTACTCAGCGCGTTGCCGGTAATGACCCTTCAAAATGAGAAGATAACGAATAATTATTTTATGCGTCGTAAAACTAAAACGGTCACTGGCTAGAGAAAACTAATTATATTTGGAATCGTGCATAAAAAAACTGTATATAAAAAAAAACTATATAAATAGAAGAAACAAAAATTAATTTTTTTTGTTACATTTTTTAATGAACTTAAGAGATAACGATATTTGTGGAATGCTTAAGCTAGCTGAAACCTACAAGAATGGTATCTCCGACAGTGAACCATTTTCTAGAATGTAATTTAATGGCATAACCGGAGGAGCTTGCTCAGATGACAAAAAAATAGATTCTACAGAAGTGGGATAGCGCTTATGCAGCACCCCTGGAAACAGAAACTGATAGTGATGATGGTGGCTTTTCAGCAAATAAACTACTGAAGATGATAGACGGATTTTGGATATGTTAGACTTTGATAACTCCATGACCGAAATTGCATTGACATCTCTCATTCACTTCAAATAAATAAACCAAGGAAACTCATCGAAAAAACTGATAGAAACAGTCATCAAGGAGCCAACGATAATTCATATTTGCAATGCGTGAAAAAGGAGACTGAAGCTCTAATGAAAACATGGAGATGCTTCTACAGAAAAAGAATCCTTTCATGTTGGTGGCAATGAAATGGGGTCAA
>JABUQX010036100.1:0-7500 GCA_015478945.1 Trachelipus rathkii | reverse complement strand
ATATATATATATATATATATATATATATATATTATATATATATATAAATATATATATATATATATATATATATATATATATATATATATATATATATATATATATATATATATATATATATATATATATATATAATATATATATATATATATATATTTATAATAATAACAATAATATAATATAATATATATATATCTTTCTTCTATATATAATAAATATGAATAAGTTGTGAAAATAATCTTAATAAAAAGTAATTCCAGGAGAATATTTTTTGTATATATATATATATATATATTTCAACTTTTAACAACAATACCTTCCTCTTTGCCCCCCAAGATTGGGGTGGGTTAACTGTACAAGCTTGTCCCGGAGGAAGAAAAGCAGTGGGAGAACATGACAAGCGATCGAAAAGAAAGCCCAGCCTTACCGCCCCCCTCTGTACCATTAATTAGGTGAGATCGTCACAGACAGAAAATCCACCCTAGAGCATCATAGGACATGACGGACCCTCACTATGGTAAATCGTCAATGTAAGGGGTTCATCCCTGGCCCAGGTGGGCCACTCACAGCCATGCCCCCATACAAAACCCCGCCATTCTCTCCTATCATGCACCTTTATTCTCGCCTCTGCCAAACTCACATTTCTCTCCTTCAGACATTCGTTCACCGACTCAATCAACTTTCTCTTCGGTCTCCCAGCCGGTCGGTTCCCAACACACTCACCACTATACATCCGCTTAACCAACCGACTTTCATTCATCCTTTCCACATGACCAAACCATCTCAACATACTTTCATTTATTCTCTCATTTACCCCTTTCTCCACACCACACCACTCTCTAATACGTTCATTCCTCATTTTATCAATTCTTCTCACACCTAGCATGCCCCTAAGATTGTCCATCTGAACACATTGAACTTTAGATCTATACTTCTTATTCCAGACCATAGTCTCACTACCATACAATAACACAGGTAACAACATACCCTCATGTAAGACTCTAGCGCACTCCAGACTTAGTCCTTTACATTCACCAACGATTTAATTGCACCAGCCACCTTCCTGCCATTCACAACTTTCCTACTACACTCTGCATCATCCGTTCCCTTCTCATCCAACACATACCCTAAATATTTAAACTCAGACACTTGCTCCAGCTGCTCATCATCTAACATAACTTCACACTGAGGACTGTCCTCACTCACAACCATAACCTTACTCTTATCTACGTTTTCTTTCAAACCCCTCCTTTTACATACCCTGCCAAATCTCTCTACCAATCCTCTCAAACTCTCCTCAAGATTCGCCAAAAAGAATCAAATCATCGACCTTACAATAGGTAGGGCACCCTCCACTCATCTCCATTCTCCATCATTCTAACACCATTTCCTGCCATCCCCACCTCGAATTCTTTCATAACCCCATCCATACACATTGAAGACATTAGGACATAACACAACCCTGTCTCACTCGCTATTAATCTAAACCACTTGTGACACCATTTATTCTTACACACCTTCACTATCGTCATACATACTTTTGATTCCATTCAGGAAATACCACCAACACCATATATCTAATACCTTACATTCCCTACTAACTCTATCATACGCCTGTTGTAAATCCACTTAAAACCTAAATATAATTTATTCTTCTTCTCCCTCACATTTTCTCAATCATTTGCTTTAATGTAAAGATTTGATCACACATCCTCTACCACTCCTAACGCACCTTGTTCTTCACCAATCAGTCCCTCGGTCACTCGACCTCTTTCGACCACAATACCAGCATATACCTTCCTACAACACTCAATAAACTTATTCCCTATAATTTCTACAGTTCCCTTTCTCCCTTACCCTTATGCAAGGGTACTATTACCCGCTCTCCTCCAATCCCTTGGAACTATACCCCTCCATAAACGCTTTATTACACAACTTCCAAATCCAATCAATCGCCATCTCGCCTCCGCTCTTGATCATTTCACTAGTAATTCATCTATACCTGCAGATTTACCATTCTTCAACTTTCTCCTTACCCATTACCTCCTCCTTACTAATAACCTCTCCCAAAATACCTATTCCTTCTTGCACCATCAAAACCACACACATTCACCTAACACCTCATCATTACTGTTAATATTGTGCAGATTTTCAGTGTTCTTTCCACACACCCCTCCCACATCCATTGTGAAGTTACAAAAGCACCATCCCTATTCGTTATTCTAAGCAGATTCCCCTTATTCTCATTCTTAACCTTTCGCGCTTCCTTCCAGAAGAGCTTCCTATTTCCTTGTAAGTCCACATTCCTCCTTCTTCCAAACTGTTCATTTATCTCTTTTTTTCTCCTACGTATACATCTTTTAGCATTTCTTTTTCCTCCTTATAATTCCAAAGCATCTTTCTTTTGAAACTTCATCATTTGCTTTAGTACATTCAACTTCTCTTTTACCTTTAACCGCTTTCATCACCTCTTCATTCCACCATTGCTGTTAACATTCTTAACTTCCCTACTTTAGCACATCATACTTCCTTTATACTAACAATTACTTCCTTCATTTGCCCCCAGATTTGTTCCGAGTATCAACTTGTTCACATTCAACCGTTTACTAGCGAGCGCTCTTATATACTTATCTTATTAACTTGCTCACTTAACTTCTGACTCTTAATACTACTAACTAAGTTCCTTATCAACTTCCTCTCCATCAAGTCCCCACTAACTTAATTTTACATAGAACAACATAATGATTGATAATCCCATTCCTAAACCCCTCACTGATTTAACATCCAACACATACTTCAACATCTCCTTCTTCATAACACAAAATCAATCATACTTTTCACTTCACGATTCCATCTCTACCTACACCAACTCTAGTATACTTATGGATACTCTTGTGTTTAAAGAAAGTATTACTTACACACATACCTCTCTCTTCACAGAAATCAATCACCTTCCTACCATTCTCATTTTCTCCCACCACATCAAAACCACCTGTTATACCATCCCACTTTTTTGATCACCTATCCAGCCATTCAGGTCCCCCAACACTATCAGTCTGAAGCTCCTACTCACCTCCCCATCCAGAACATCATTCAAATTATCCCAAAAAATTCGTACTCTCTTCAACGTTTCCCTCAGATGGACCATACGTCACAACCCACATACCTTGACCTTTTCAAACTTAAATTTTAACCATTAGAATTCTAGGACTCACACAATCAAAGTCTCCATTGCTTTATACCACAAGTCACTCATTCAAAATTGCAACTCCTTCTCTTCCTCTCTCATTCTCTTCCACACCAGCACACACATTTCACACTCACCACTTAATTTCACCTTTTCCTTTCATCTTTGTTTTAGCCACAGAAATCAAATAAAATTTACCCTTTCTAAATACATCCATGACCTCTCTAATCTCTCGTCAACATTTATTCCTCTGACATTCCACATGTACCCATACGATTCATACAATTTCGCCGAAAGTTAGAAGGTCGTTTACGGCGATCACGACCATCTCCGAGGCATGCATCAGCATTCCTAGCATATATATATATATATATATATATATATATATATATATATATATATATATATATATATATATATATATATATATATATATATATATATATATATATATATATAATGGGTTGAGTGAGAAAGTTGAAGAATGGTAAACCTGCAGGTATAGATCAAATTACTAGCGAAATGATCAAGAACGAAGGCGAGATGATGATTGATTGGATTTGGAAGTTGTGTAAAAAAGCGTTATGGAGGGTATAGTTCCGAGGGATTGGAGGAGAGCAGTAATAGTACCCTTATATGAGGGTAAGGGAGATAAGGGGAACTATAGGAATTATAGGGGAATTAGTTTATTGAGTGTTGTAGGGATGATATATGCTTGTATTGTGGTCGAAAGAGTACGTCGAGTGACTGAAGGACTGATTGGTGAAGAACAAGGTGCGTTTAGGTGTGGTTGGGGATGTGTGGATCAGATCTTTACATTGAAACCAACGATTGAGAAAATGAGAGAGAAGAAAAATATATTGTATTTAGATTTTATGGATTTGCAACAGGCGTATGATAGAATTAATAGGGAAGCTCTATGGCAGGTGTTAGTGGTATATGGTGTTGGTGGTAGGCTTCTGAATGGAATCAAAAGTATGTATGACGATAGTGAAGCGTGTGTAAGAATAAATGGTGTCGGAAGTGATTGGTTTAATATTAATAGCAGAGTGAGGCAGGGATGTGTTATGTCTCCTAGTTATTCAATTTGTATATGGATGGGGTTATGAAAGAATTAGAGGTGGGGTGGCAGGGAATAGTGTTAGAATGATGGAGAATGGAAGAGAGTGGAGGGTGCCCTACCTATTATATGCGGATGATTTGGTTTTGTGTGGTGAATCTGAAGAGAGTTTGAGAGGATTGGTAGAGATATTTGTCAAGGTGTGTAAAAAGAGAGGTTTGAAAGTAAACGTAGATAAAAGTAAGGTTATGGTTGTGAGTAAGGACAGTCCTCGGTGTGAAGTTATGTTAGATGGTGAGCAGCTGGAACAAGTGTCTGAGTTTAAATATTTAGGATATATGTTGGATGAAAAGGGAATGGATGATGCATAGTGTAGTAAGAAAGTTGTAAATGGCAGGAAGGTGGCTGGTGCAATTGTATCATTGGTGGATGTGAAAGGATTAAGTCTTAAGTGCGCTAGGGTCTTACATGAAGGAATGTTGTTACCTGTGTTAATGTATAGTAGTGAACTATGGTCTGGAATAAGAGGTATAGATCTAAGTACAATGTGTTCAGATGGACAATCTTATGGGCGTGTTAGTTGTGAGAAGAATTGATAAAATGGGGAATGAACGTTTTAGAAAGTTGTTTGGTTTGAAGAAAGGAGATAACAGAGAGAATATATGAAAGTACGTTGAGATAGTTTGGTCATGTGGAAGAATAGATGTAGTCGGTTGGTTAAGTGAATGTATAGTGGTGAGTGTGTTGGAAATTGACTAGAGCTACAGGGAGGCCAGTGGATTGAAGTCAGTAAAGAATGCCTGGAGGAAAGAAATGTGGGTTTGGCAGAGGCAGGAAAGGAAGGTTATGCATAATAGGAGTGAATGGTGGGGGTTTTGTGAGGGGGGTATGGCCCATCTTGCCAGAGAGGGGATGAACCCCACGCTGACTTGAGATGTCATGGTGAGGGGATCCATCATCACTTGATCCCCGTGAAGCCCAGGCTGGATTTTTCTTACTGCGACAGAATTCTCACTAACATGTATAAAAGAAGGCCGTAAGGCAGGAGCTTCTTTCGACTTTTATCATATTCCTACTACTGTTTCTAATTGCATATCCTGATCTTTGGGGGAAGAGGTGACTGATAATATATATATATATATATATATATATATATATATATATATAACTTTTTCTTATATATTATATATATATATATATATATAATAACAACAACAACGTATATATATATATATATGTAACATATATATATATATATATATATATATATAATAATATATATATATTGATAAAATCAGATGACCGAGAAAGATTTACTCATGCGAATTGGGATGTCGAATCAGGTGGGGTTTAAGGGATTTAGTTGATTCTTTGCGTTAATTGAAAAGATTTATATTTAATGATGAAGTCTATGAAGGGCACCCAACAAAGGTTCTCTTTATGGTCGTTGCGGCTGGCATCGGATACTTTTAATTTGTGTTCTATGCAAAGTTTTAATTTAATCATAATTTATCCGTTAGTAAGAACACAAGAAGAACCGTGCTTTAGTTCCTTACACTTATAGTATAAACAACTACCTAAAATATAGAAAAGGAATAACTTTAAATTAACACTGTCACAAAAAGATAAAAGAAACAAGGGTAGAGGGGTATTCCACTACTGGGTGGAAACGCCACACGATCCTCTAGTGTTGCTTGATGATTTTCTTCCTCTTCTTCCTCCTCTTCTTCTTCTTCTCTTCCTTCTTCTGCCAATAACCAATCTTTCCTCTTCACCCGGCTCCTCTCCAACTTCCTCAACTCCTTCCCTCCACATGTCTCCTCAAACCCTCCATCTTCACTCCCTCCTTTGTCAGTGGGTCTGCCAATTGTTTCTTTGCTTCCACCCATCGAACATCTTTAATCAGACCCTCTTCTAGAGCCTGTTTTATGTATGCAATATCTATTTGAAGTCTCATATTGCTCACTTTTGACGTGGAATGTATTCCGTCCACCAAGGTCTTAGAGTCAGAGTATATCCAGATGCCAAGTGGTTCCTTCCCTATTACCTCCTCCCACCAAGCGTTGATTAGGATACCGGCTTCCATCCCTTCGATTAAACCAAGAGTCTCCGCTTCCATCGTAGATCTTGCTTTCCTTTTCTCCATTTTTGATTTCCAAAAAATTGGACTGCTTTTTCCTGACTCATCTACCAGGCTCACAATATATCCAATTTGGGGACTCCCCGGGTCTTCATCAATCACCTTCCTCATAGACGCGTCCGTATAGACAACAATCTTTAAATTTCCTTTGAGATTCTGAATCCGTATCTCCCAATTCTCATTTTTACTTTTCTCAATTATGCCTATGAGTTTCCTCATATCCTCGGTAGTTCCTCTTTTGCAGTATCTGCTCATATGACTCACTGGGTAAGCCAAATCAGGACGAGTGTGTTGGCTTGCCCAGTTCATTTTTCCAATAAGGGATCTATACTTCGTCATTTCACTTTCTTGTAGTCGAGTGTGGCCTTTGTAGTCCTTCTTGTCAGGTATCTCTATGTTCCTCACATACCCCGTTTGTGATAGGAGGATTCCTTCTTTATCCACCTTCACATCCATTCCGATATAACGGAATTCTCCCTCTTCTTCACCTCCCACTTTCAATCTATGTTTTAAACTATTTATTACTGACTGACAAAACTCTTCTGATCCTCCGTAGCAAAAATCGTCGACATGGGTACACATTATACCTGCGAGTTTCCCTTTTTCTCTCCAGTAGAACATCGTAGGTTCCAGTTTGCTCCTGATACCTCCCAAATCCTTTAGGATCGTAACCACACTCTCATACCACGTTCTGGCAGCATCTTTCAACCCGTAAACGGCTTTCCTTAGTTTCCATATACATCCTTTTGTTTCTTCTTCTAAAGGGGGCCTAACCCACACATCTCTTTCAATTCTTTTCCCTTGGAGGTAAGCCGTCTTTATATCGATTGTTCTACACTCCCATCCATAAAAACACATGATGGTCATGCAAAATTTCATAATCTCACCAGAACACGTTGGGGCATCAGTCGCAAAAAGTCCCTCTTTTTCTTCGTATCCTCTCACCACCAATCGCGCTTTCCATATTTTACTTCCATTTTTCATCTTTTGTCCGATTACCCATTTTAATGAGAGTGCCTTTTGTCCCTTATTCTCTACCACCTCATAAACGTCATTTTTCTTCCAACTAGTTAATTCCTCTCTTTTTGCTTCTTCTATTTCTTCTTCTGGGAA
>JABUQX010036099.1:35000-36264 GCA_015478945.1 Trachelipus rathkii | reverse complement strand
TTATTTATCAAGCAAAGAAGTAGTGACGTTCCGGTTTTCTAGTCCTGTCGCCAAATTTAAGAAATCTGTGCGAAAGAAAAGTCTTCGTGTAAGAGAAAATCTTCATGTTTCCACTGACTGGGGCCGAAATAATTCATCCTTTTATAATAAAATATAATAATAATAATAATAATAATATAATAAATAATTAATAATAATAATAATAATAATAATAATAATAATAATAATAATAATAATAATAATAATAATAATAATAATAATAATAATAATAATAATAATAAAATAATAATTAATAATTAATAATAAAATAATAATAATAATAATAATAAGAAAATAATAAAAATAATAATAATAATTATAATAATAATAAATAATAATTAATAATAATAACTATATTTACCGTGTGAAAGAGTTGAATGGCTTACTGCTTTAACAGGAAACCTACAATAAAAGAGTGAGTGCAGTGTCAGTCTGGTTCGAATCTACGCAACGATAAATATTGGAAGCGAACGAAACGATTGAAATTTAATGCAAAATGTTCTCCATTTTTGGTATAAAAACTATTATTTTATATATTATATAATATATATTATTAGTATATATATATATTATATATATTATAATATATATATATATATATATATATATATATATTATATATATATAGATATAATATATTATATATAATATATAATATAATATATAAAGTTATATATATATATATATAGTATATATATTATATAATAATATAATATATAATAATATATATTAATATATATATATAAAATTTTATATATATTATTATATATATATATATATATATATATATATAAAGGGAAAGTTAGAGATTGAAGGCGCATAAGTTATTGACAGTAGTGAAGTTTAAAGAAAGAAAGCTGAGAATGAAACAAGAAGAGTGAAAGAGAAAGACAAAGCAAATAAATAAATAAATAAATAAATAAATAAATAAATAAATAAATAAATAAATAAATAAATAAAGCAGCAATAAAAATAGAACGATGCTGACAATCTGATGAGATGTTACAAAGAAGAAAAGATTTTTAAAAATGGTTTGTAGAAAAGGATTGTTAAAGGAGTTTGAATTAACAAACGGAAGTGAAAAGCATACTGATATGCATAAATATTGGGCATTATTTATTTTTCATATCTGGATACTCCCAACATTTTACTGATTGCATGTAAAAAGAGAGGTGGTGTATTGAAAATGGAGATTAGAACACTTCTCGGACAAGTAATCTGCTTG